>WYDF02302720.1:0-15484 GCA_009867245.2 Adranes taylori
TTCTTTATATTGGGGGGAGGGGGCCCATCCGATGAATTTGCCACGGGCCTCGAACGGTATAGTTACGCCACTGGCTAGCACGCTGGCCTTCAACCCAGTATCTGAGCTGTTGTTCCAATTATCGCCACTTTGCATTACTACATATTGGTATTTCATTCTTTGCTATCAGTTAACTACTATAAACAGGAGTGAGTGTCCGTAATGAGACGCAAACCGTACACAATTCCAGCTTCTCTTTGCAAGTCTATAGTCAGATGACTTGCAAATGTACACACATAAGAACTCATCAGACTATTTGCGCCGTCAAAGAATTAGCGCACCAAGCAGCTGCACACATAGATAACTGGTATGAACTTCGTATCTACGACGGGCAAAACAAGTGAGCATATCACTTTAAATCATGATTGTAATTACTAAGAAAATATTCGCAGTCTTATTAAAACGTAAAGTAAGTACTTACTTTATTTAAGTCTTAAAGTAAATTATATAATCATACAGTCCACTTCAAACAAACAAAAGATACAAGCATACGTAACCAAAATACAAAACATCAACATATTAAATATTGCTATTTAATATGGTGATGCTACATATTAAATATACCAGTAAATCTCCCACAAATTGAAGTGGCGCCGATTTTGTAAGTTGTCTTCCTCATTTGCTATGGTGCCAAAAGTTTTTTGTACTACCCCTACATAAAGATAACCTCATTTTTGAACCTAATTTCTTTTTAAAGAAAAGGGGGTCATTGTACACGGGGAAATACGGTAGTAATTTTTATTGTACAGAAGAAAAATGCTTCGTTAGCCCAAATAATGCTCAGATTTAAATTATTCAACATTACGTTTAAATTCGAGAAAACAAGGACTCAAAACTTTTGGAAACAATAATTATTGGAGAATACACATTGGTGAATACCCAATGCATTTGACCCACAGTTTCTTTTTAGAATACTAAGACTATGTACACTAATAAGACATATACCCTATTAAGGAAGATAGAAAGAGTATATATATATATATATATTATTTTTAGACATTTATTAAACTAGATTCATTGAACATCTACCAGCTAAAGTAACTTATTACAAACAAATGGCTGTAATCTAGGCGTTTAAAATAAAAATTAACAATATAATATATACAAGTTTATGCAGAACCGGTTTTGGTTATTGAAATTTTTATTCACTTTAATTATAAATTAATGTCATGAGAAGAATATAAACTAATATTACACATATTTCATTAATTTGAAGCAATTATGTAATGTATCTGTGTTAAGTTGACTTTATGGCAGTTGAGTAGCATTAAATGGCGACGAAGTAAAATTATTACGATTTTAGACTTCCAGTCTCTGACAAATTGAGTCAAAGGCGATCCAAGCCTTGGCATTAAATTTTTAAAAAGATTTAATTGTATATTTTGTATCGCCAAGCACCAAAAAAGTATATAATAGAGAAAACTTTTCGGAACGTGGTGAGGATAACATATGAATATGAATCTATTATTTTTCATTGATAGTGACATAATGAATATTACCTTAGTGCATACTAATAAAGAAATAAATAAGCAACCAGGAAATATAATAAGAACTAGTATTAAATTGGTGACACAAAGTCTAGAGGAAATCCGCTCTTCAATTACTCTTCAAGCAATGGCACATGCGTGACCTCGCTATAAATCAAATGTGATCAAACAATTAAGCATATTTATATTTTAGAGTTACAATAATTGCAAAGGCTATTTTTATAAGAACTAGTTTTGAAAAAACAGCAAAAATGGTTATAGGTGATAATCCAATGACATTGGTTCAAATTTTGGAAAAATTACCACTAAAGACGCTCAAAACTACTCAAGAGTCATGGGAGCAAGAGGCGTGGAATTTCTGCCTGAATGCTATTTAGTGGGCTAGATGAAAAGATCAAAAGTGTTGGAACGAAATTCATTCTATTGGAAATTAAATAGAATTTAAAAGATGTGGATTAAAGAAATGGGCTTCAACATTGATCGATAAAATGCGCACGAATCTAATGACGATGAATATAAAAATGACAAAAGAAGTTCCAAATATGAAACAACTTACAAAACAATATTCAGAAGAGTTTTATTTTTAATAAAATAAAGTACCAATTGGATAATTTTTTTTTGAAAAAGTAAAATTCATTGGATAATAAATATTTATTACTATCCAATGATGTTCATTAGATAGTATAATTAGTATATATTTATTCATGTAATTAATACGATTTTAAATAGCACGGTAATTTGTTTGGATAAATTAACAGTGTTAAACAACCGCATCCTGTGATTTCATCGGTTTATTTTTTTTTACCCTTATTATCGCATCTTTTACGTATTTATTATTTTATTATACGTTTTATTACTCCTACAATAGTTTGCTGCATATTGATGCATATGTTGAACGTAAGTCATATAAATCTTATTATAACTAATACAAAAAATCCAGAAGTTTATTTTGACAACGAAAACATTTATAACAATGTTTGAGTCGTAGTTTCCAATATAAAATTTCTCGTTTAAAATTCCTCTATGCGAAAACCAGTCCTGCTTTCTTAGCATTCTAATATTAGAAACTAATCACTTAATAACCATACCCCCCTCCATAGCCTCCCCACTGATTATATCCTCCATAACCTCCAGCAGCTGCATACTGCCCCCAATTGGGATACTGATAAGCAGCCGCAGCTGCCGCCGCCGCTGGATCGCTCTGCGGTCCTGTGGATGGATACTGTCCTGCGGTTGGGGGCGGATATTGCCCGGCGCTACCACTTCCGGGGCCGTAGCCTTGTGGTGGACCGTAGGCGTTGTTCCCATATCCCCCACCGCCGCTATAACTACCGCCACCGGTATAACCGCCACTGGCAGTGTAACCTGAGGAACCCGTGTTCACTGTCGATGAAGACGATTGTGGTTTATCAGTTTTCTTTGATGAATCGTTGGCATTTAATCTAGAATGAAAATATATATTAAACTAAGATTTGTTAAACTAAAAGATTAATTCGTATTATACTTTAAGTAGAATAGTAAATCATTTTGAAAACTGCATACAGATTATATGAAACCCAATTAGCTTAAAGAAGCGAGTCAGGGTAGATAGATCAGTTTCTGGCATTGATGGAAGCCTTCATCGGTACCCTCTGCTTTCGGTAGCATCATTGACATGCTTTAATGGAAATCAAGGACTCAATATACTGGACACCGGGCTTGTTTAAACTAATTTGTAATTTCTAGTGTTTGATGAATTTGATAAGTATAAATATTGGGTGGCAGGTATTAATGGATGAGGATGACAGACTGGTAAAGAAAGTATATATGGTAGGTATAAATGAAGTGCGTAGAGAAGGGTATATGAACGAATTGTTTAGGGCAAGAAGGAAAGCTTATGAAAGAATCGGGTGGTCTCTTGAGAAAGGGTATGAGAAAATGTGTGATGGAGTGTGTGTAGGGGAGATAGAATAATTAATGAAGGATGTCAAGGTGCAAGAAAGAGATATGAAAATAAGAAATAGCAGACGTAATAGTAGATACAAAGCATGAGTAGTAGATACAAAGACATAAGAGTAAAAGGTGTTATGGCTGTATATATGAAGTCTGGATGGAATATGGAAAGCAAGCGGCTACTAGCTAGATTTAGGTGTGGAAGTGAGGAGCGAGGATGTACTGGATGAATGAGGATGAAAGAATGTGCAGGTTATGCGGGAAAAGGAAGGAAAGATGGGAACATTGGGTAAGGGAATGTGTAGGGTTAGTTTGGGGAGAGTGAGAGGATATTGGCTGAGAATATGAGGGTGTATTTGGGGCATACAGGAGATGGGTTGAGGATATTGGAGAGGATTAAAAATGAGGTAAAAAGGAAGGGAGGTTAGGATAAATGATGAAATATTTGGTAGAAACATGGAGAGCTCATGTCCATCACCCTTTTAGAAATAAAAGAAAGTGGTGTTGGTCTTGTTTCGCTTTATTATTTTATTTTAATAGGTAGGCACGTTATTATTATTTTAAGTTTAAGTATTGTTTAAGCGTAAGTTTATTATGCCAATAAAGGTCTATCTCATCTAATCTTTATATAATGTACACAAAACATTATTTCAGAGATTTCTGAACGTAGATGGTAGCTGACCAAACGACACCTGAATTGAGACTATTATAAGACGCAATTCATCTCCAGGAACGAGATGATAACGGAACTTTATCAATCTAAATCTCTTTACATTAACCTCTGTAATTTATCTCTCGTATTAGCCGAATTACGCTGCGAATTTAACTTGTATGTGTTCGATATGGAAAGTGTATTTATTAATGTGAGGACCGACAAGAGGGGTTATTGTTAGTAGAAGAAAGATATAGTCGCTGTCTTATGCGGATAACATTGTGTGTTTGACGGGAAAGAGAGAAGATATAAACGAGATGATTGGAATAGTAAGTAAATATATGGGGTGGAGGGGTGGTTGTTAATGTGAAAAAGACAGATATGCATGCAATGGTATGCAAGAAAAGCGATGGAGGTAGTAAAATGGATGTTTTCTTTATGGGTGGTCAGCAAAATGAGTGCGTGGAAAGGTATAAATACTTTGGATTTGTTGTACAAAACAAATCATACTAGGAGCATATTGGTATGTTATTTATATATTACAATCCAACAGTAATACAATAATAATATATAATTATAATACTAATTAAAAAATTACATTATTCTTAAAAAAAGTAATGCAACACAATCGCATAACGAGCAATCGCAAAGTCTTTAAAATACCTACCATGAAACTTGTTTAATTTATCTATTTATTTATTAAAACGTGAGTAAAACTAAAGACATATTACTTATTTAATAAAACATATATCTTATTACAGTCTACAGACATATTATAGAACATGTTACAGACAGAACTATGCATTTAAATAGATTATTTATCCAGTACATGTCTCCTCAATTTATTCATGTTTATGTTTAAAATATCTACGCTACAAAAATTGTCAATGTATCTGCACCTTTGCATTAGAGGTGAGTTATTATGGTGTTTGGTATTAGGTATTTGGTCATAAACAGTTGAAACTTGGGATCATTTATTTTGTTATGAATTAATTTATATATGAACGTGATACCTAGCACGCGTCTCTCGTAAAATATAGTATAAGTATCTCAATTTTTTTTTTTTGTATTTTTTCCAAGATATTTATGTAGGCCGAGTGTGCCAGGTCAAAGATTACATTATTATATTCTAGTATTAGACGTACCATTGAGTTATATAGTCACTTCAATACATTGATCTTTTTAAAACCTCTCGAATTTCTGATGACAATTCAAAGAGTTTTGTTAACTTGTTCACATATTTCACTTGTTTACATTTTCAATATGACAAAAATATGTTAGCCTAGCATTAAAAATTATTCCGAGGTCTTTTATAGTAAACACTCTATGTAGTTTAACCCTTAATTGCATAGTGTTGTTGGTTGACAACATACCGAATTTTGCTCTCCTAAAGTATATGTGAAGTATCATTTACGTTGATACACAGCGTTGTTGATTGACTATATATCGCGCTACAATTTTTAATCGCGCTAATCACATACATATGTCGTAAAGATCGCCTCATATTTGTTCGAAGTATTTCAGTTGTGCCTTTTGAAGAGGAGAGGCGCTTGCGACTTTTGTGCATTGTTACTTTGAGGTTACTTATGATATTTTGTGAAATAAAATTCTTTATAACTATTGCCAGAGGTATGTATTTTTTATAGTTTACTAGATATTTTTAAAACAATATCGCAATTGTACTATAATTGTCCTTTTCTATTTTTTGTCATATGACAACAGGATGTGTTTATGTGAAATATTTTACTACATGAATGAACTATAAACGAAAGCAAAATAACTTAATTTTCAATTGTATTATGTTGATTACAAATTATAATTATTATTTTCGATTAAAAAATATCTAAATGTAATTTTAAAAACATATTCTTTCTGAATGGGGAACAGATATTTACCTCAAACAGAATTAGAGGATTTTTGAGAAAATTTCAATGGATTGGACACTGAAGATGAAGATCTTTCTTATATCTATGATTTAGAAAATACTCTTTTATATCCTCACGAGACAGAAAATGATGGTGTTGATTATGATGATGCAGAAGATCCACCCCCTTACAAGGACGAGAGAGAACGTGATGACGACAATATCGAAGAACTACTTATTGATTTAATTTGTTAGAACGAGATGAGAACGTACCATCTTCATCCACTACAAAAAAATTTGATTTGAAAGAAAAAGTTCCTTGAACTCAATAATGACAGAATGAATTTCAAGAGAAATCTAGAAAATCCTGTTGAAATTTCAAAATTGGAGACTCATGAATTTTTTAAATATTTCTTTCCAGACGAATTTCTGGACAGTATTGTCTACCAAACGAATCTGTACTATGTATAAAAAGTACCAGACAGACCAGCGATGTTCACTAAAACGGATATAAGGCAATATTATACACATACCGAATATTAGATCGTATTGGTCCGATCAATTGGAATATCCAAAAATAAGTACTACGATGACTATTTCAAAATTTGAAAAAATTCGTCAGTACATACATTTTAATCATAATAGTACGTACGTTTCACGCATTGAACCAGGATTTTATGGTCTACACAAAATAAGACCTCTTATTGACCATCTGAGGTCAAAATTTCATGATGTTCCCACAGATTATCTTTCTGTAGATGAACAGATGTGTTCAACAAAGATGAGGCATTATGTGAAACAATATATGCCAATGAAACCACATAAATGGGGGTTTAAGTTCTTCATTTTAGCTGGAATATCTGGATATGCTTATAATTTTGAAATATAGACTGGAAAAGATAAATTTGATACTTCACCTAGAGATGAGCCGGATCTTGGTGTAACATCGAATGTTGTTTTACGATTAGCTCGAATTATACCTCGTCATCAAAATTATCGTTTATATCACGATAACTATTACACTTCTTTGCTTTTGATGGTTCATTTGGTAAAAGAAGGAATATATTCTTTAGGGACAATTAGGAAGAATGGGATTCCTAACTCTAAACTACCTTCAGAATTATCCCTAAAAAATGAAAAACGTGGCACAAGCTATGAATATGTATCTTACATAGATGTTGTTGATATATCTTCACATAGATTTCATATTTTGCGGGCACAAATCCATTGTGCCAAGTGAAATGCTTTGATAGAAAAGAAAAACGAAATATTGATATAGATTGCCCTTTTGTCATACAAGATTATAACAGACACATGGGCGGTGTCCATCTAATGGATAGTTTGATAGGAAGGAATAAAATTAAAAGCAGAAAGTGGTATATTAGATTATTGTACCATTTCACTGAATTTGCCGTGGTAAATTCGTGGTTAATCTATAAGAGAGTGGTTAATCTGAAATATTGAATCAAGCTAAATTTCGAACGTATGTAGCGAATTGTTTATGTACAATTGAAACTGTGGCTACTAAACGTGGTAGACCAAGTTCAGCTGATACTTCAGTTGAACATCACATACAACTAAACAAGAAAAAAGGCCCAACTCAATACGTTCCTCCCAAGGATATGAATCAATTTAGCCATTGCTCAACGATGGTGGAAAATCAAATGAGATGCAAGAACCCAAATTGCAAGGGTTTCAGTCGCACAAAGTGTGGAGTCGCACTTTGTTATAATAATAAGAACAATTGCTTTAAAAAATTTCTTACGAATTAGCTATATAATAAACTATTTAGTATTAGCAAATAACATCTTTTTATATTTTTTGCATATTTATATGTACACATACATTTGTTACCTTATTCACAGAATATTGTCATTTGAAAAGTCAATATTAAATAAAAAAATATGTTTATATTGTATTTAATTTTTTTTAATGTTTTTAAATTAAAAATACAATTTCGTTAAAATTGAAATTCGTGCATTTAAGGGTTAATGTTATTTCTGGTCTAGTAAAATTGGATATTTGTTTGTTTTCTTGAGTAAATCATGCATCTACACTTGTTAATGTTTAAAGAAAGATGGTTCGCGATATGTAAGTAAGCAAAGATTGCAGCGGAAATGTCAAGATGAGCATGAGAAAGTAAATAATAGAGCTCCTTGCAAATGAAGTTGCTGATTTTTAATTAATGTTTGAACAGTGTAATGTTGTCTGGTGCGGAACTAGGGCGACGAGAGAAGGTGTAGAAATGGAGCGTATGGAAATAGATTTATTAAAGCGTGTGCTTAAAGTAGAAAGATCGATGGGGTGTTAAGCGCCAAATAGTGATTTCCTTTCCGTATTATCTGTTAGTGTATACGTAATTCTAACTTACAAACGGCGGGGTTAGTTTTAGCCACTCGACAACAGAAATACCTAACGGGTGTTACGCTCCATTTAGTAGATTCCTTTCTGTACTATTCACTAGAGTATATGATTCTAACCTAAAACCGACGAGGTTAGTTTCAGTCGCTCAGTAACAGTAACATCCGCCGGGGTGGTACGCATGTTTATTTATTTATTGACAGAATCTCCATTTCAAATAAAATATTACAAAGCAAAAATACAAAAATGTTAACAAGTTCAAAATTTAAAAGTACAATAATAAGAGCAAAATCATAATAATAAAACAAAAATCGGAAAAGGAAATAAATAACGAAAAAATAAATAATACATTGAAGGAAGTATCCAATGATAGATAATTGTTAGTTATTAAAAGGCACTTTATTAGTATAGTGGATTCCTTTCAGTACTATCCGCTATCCGCTAACCTACGAACAATGGGACTCGACATCAGTAACAGCTACGATCGGCGGAGTGTTACGCGTACTTTAGTGCTACCCACTGAATGTATGATTCTAACCTACGGCCGATGGGGTTAGTTTCAGTTGCTTAGGGTGTTACGCAGCTCATAGAGTAGATTCCCCCTCCCCAAAGATGCTTCCCGCATTATTAGTTTCATTATTTTATCACCGCACATTTGCACCGCTTTAAATGCACTGTTTGTATATATTTTGTATTCATTTAATTAGACATTTATATTTCTTGAATTAATTTAATTTTGCATTCATATTCCTTCTGTTTATTTTGTCAGAGAAGACCAATACACTTGTTTTGTTAAATCGTAAATTTTATTTTATTAATTAGCGGTTATAATCTTTTCAACTGCCCACAAGAACACCATCACCTAGGCTACTTACGTACTTAGCTACCCGTGTCCTCAGCAAGTCTGCTGAGAACCGGTGAAACAAGGAAGAGTTCCAGTGTGCGGTCTCACGATAAACTGACCTGGCGTCAGAGAATTAAATTTACGGAAGATATTTTATTCTGTAATATGTAATAACATATTTGTTTACGCCATCTGTGACAATCGCTAGGATTCACAACAGCAGCGTCGCGAGTGGCAGTCTATGAGTGGGAGTTCACCTCACTCGAAAATACATACTCTCACTCGCGACGCTGCTAATAGAGTCCTAGGGGGATAAGGGGCTGGGGAGTAGGTCTAGCGAAATGATTCGGAAAATGTCAAGAATACTAGGAACCATTATGAGCTGAGCACACCTTGCCGATCGTAGATGTTACTGTTGTCGAGCCACTAAAACTAACCCCGTTGGTCGTAGGTTAGAACCGTACACTGTAGTGGGTAGTACAGAAAGAAATCCACTAAATGACGCATAACACCCCGTCGATCATAGGTGTTATTTTGTCGAATGACTAAAACTAACCCCGTCGTTCGTAGGTTAGAATTATACACTGTAGCGGATAATACTCCACTATATGACACGTAGCAGGAAACCACTATATGACACGTAGCACCCCGTCGATCGTAGATGTTAACGTTGTCCAGTGTTCATCTCGACGGAAGGTGTATAAACACTGGCGACTCAGAGCTTTAGCTAGACCACAACGAAAGCAGCACATATGTGATTTTCCGATCATCAAAATTTATACTCATCGGTACTTAGCAAGGATTTATTTATACAGAATATACATATATACAAAAACACAAGTAACCATTCTGAATGCAAAAAAATATCGACATAAAATTTGTAAAACATAATCAATTCAATTCTTGTTCTTTGGTACGGTAATCCACTTAGCCTGTCCAGTTGTTGACCGGACTAGTATTCGCCTCTGATTGCTATTCCGGGGTATTCTGGAAATTGCTTCTTTCGTAGCGTCGGACCATCGAGAGAACTGCGGATTTTCCAGTACTTCTTCAAACATCTCGATGGTCAAGATGTTATTTGGAAGCGAGGAGACGGAGTCTTCTTTACTCGGTGGCAGAGCGGTGGCGGGAAGGTCGTTTGCGCTCTTCCTTGATACGGGGGCCTCCGCTCGAGTCAGTGAATTCGTATCTTTCTCGTGCTCCAGTCTTTAAAGAAAATAACTAATGAGCGAGTTTTAGTTCTTTTAAATGGACTCGATCAAATAGCTTTCCTTTTCCATCCTTTAATTGGTGTACTAGAGGGGAGTATATTTTTACGAGCTTGGATGCAAGGCCTTTAACGGCGGATGACCAAGGAAATTCGCGCGTCATTACCTTATCACCAACTTTCCAGCGCAATTCGCGTCGCCGTAAATTCCAACCTACGAACGAAGGAGTGTTAGGCGTCATATAGTGCCTTCCTTTCCGTACCATTCGCTAGTCTGCAAATCTAACCTACGAACAGTGACAATGACAGGAATGCTAGGAACCACCGAGCTGCGGAACACCCCGCCGATCGTAGATATCGCTGTTGTCGAGCAACTGAAACCAACCCCGGTGGTTGTATTACACAAAATCATACGCTAGTGGGTAGTACAGAAAAGAATCCACTAAATAACGCTCAGTCGATCATAGGTGTTACTGTTGTTGAGGGACTAAAAGTAACCCCGGCGTTCGTAGGTTAGAATTATTACCCTAGCGGATAATACGGAAAGGAAACCACTATATGACGCGTAACACCCCGTCGATCGTAGGTGTTACCGTTGTCCAGTGTTCATCTCGACGGAAAGTCCAGAAACACTGGCGGGTTCAGAACTCCAACCAGACCACAACAAGAACAGAACAGATTTCATTTTTGGGTCAGCAAAATTGATACTCATCAGTACTTACCAAGGCTTTATTAATACGGAATATACATCTATACAAAAACAAATAACCATTCTATATACAAAAAAAAAACTATATCGACATGAAATTTGTAAAACAAAATAAATTCAATTCTTGTTCTTTCCTACGGTAATCCACTTGGCCTGTCCAGTTGGTGACCGTACACGTATCCGGTTACTCTTCCCAGCACCAGCTTGGAATATTTTGAAAATTGCTTCTTTTGTAGCGTCTGACCATTGAGGGTAATACGGTTTGTTCACTACTTCTTCAAACACCTCGATGGGCAAGATGTTATTCGGAAGCGAGGAAGCGGAGTCTTCTTTACTCGGTGGCGGAGTGGTGGTGGGAGGGTCATTTACGGACTTCTTTGATGCGGGGGCCTCGGCTGGAGGTAGTGATTGCGTATCTTTCCCGTGCTCCTGCCTTTAAAGAAAATAACTAATGAGCGAGCTTTAGATATTTTATATGAACTCGATCAAATAGCTTTCCTTTTCCATCCTTTAATTGGTATGCTACAGGAGAGTATTTTATTTACGATGGTATAAGGACCGGAATATTTTGGAGCGAGCTTGGATGCAAAGCCTTTAACGGCGGATGACTAAGGAAATTCGAGCTTTATTACCTTATCACCGACTTTGCAGCGCCATTCGCGTCGCCATAAATTATAATGACCCTGTCAGTTTTATTAGCAATTTAATTAAATCTATTTAACTTAAAGCGATTTAATAAATTGGCGATTTTATTAAATCCTTACAAATTCATAGGTCTCCCCAAGTTTGTTGAGGCGCGTAAGATACAGTTTGGGAACTGTATTTTCATCTGGGATGTCTGTTCTGGGGTGCTCTTCGAATAGTACGCTCGGTGGTTTTAACTGCCTTCTAAAGTTTAAAAACGATGTGTTGATAGCGTAAACAATTTTTTTCATCCCATTTGCGTCCCATTTGCGCGCATCTTCGCAAAATTGTGCGATCATTGTCTTGATGATCTTATTAGTGCATTCCACAGGATCACCTGAGTAAATCAAAACTCATCGCCAAAATGGATAGATTTCAGTTGGATACCACAGGAAGTGTTCAGAGTTAAGGAGACGGTGAAGTCAGTTCCTTCAATCATATGTAGCAGGCATTCTTAAAGGAAAGAATACTGCCCCGGTGCAAGTTGTTGCGACACAAAAGGAGGCTGGATCCAGGGAAGGATCTCCAACGCCATGGTAGAAGCTGTGGAGCCGTTAAGAAGTCAAAGCAAAGCAGAAGAACTGAAACTATACAAGTGGAATATTTCGTTCGACGGAAGAACAAACCCCGTTGTTTTTCTGAAAGGACTAGAAGAACGAAACGAACTAAATGATGTCAACGAGAAAACTTTACTGGCTGCCTTAGCAGATTAATTTAGAGGCTCAGCTCTAATGTGGTATCGGAATAACCGAAGTCGATGGAACAATTGTTGGCTACATTTGTAGAAGACTTCCAAAGGTGTTTTCCCCAATAGTTTACCACATCAAACTAGAATATGCACCGCGGAAAAGTAAAGGCATATATAACGGATATGCAAATTTTTATTAGACATGAGAAGATCAGCTGTTGGATTTATCGAAATCTGCTACCCCAATTTTGTCTCAATATTCGAAGTACAGATATACTAGATTTGAGTGATTTAGTAGAACGGGTAATGGAATATGAATCATTTAAGAAAAAGTTACCGACAACTAGCAAAACTAGTTCAGGACAGAAATATCATTTTTCAACAAAGGAACGTATGTCAACAATGAAATAAAGAAAGCCAGCAGCACTTGGCAGTATGAGAAAGTGGACATTTCCGATCCCAGTGTAAAGGAACCCGAATATTATTCAAGACACGGAAAAACGAAATAATATTCAAAGACTGCCCAGGCAGACAGCGAAACCGATGAGGAACTGATGGAGCGGCAACTACAGAGTCCCAGAAGGTCAGCCGCATTAGGAAATATAATTCTACAAAGAGGACAACAGACCGTCGGTAGGGATTCAGATTGGAAAAGTGGGATTGTCACCATATTGACATGGGTCAAATGCATTCATTTATAGGGAAGAAAATAGTGAACCAGGTAACCCATATGAAATATTGGGTTACAAAGCGATGCCCTTTCAAGATATTCGGTCTACCTTACAGTTTTTTGAGCATGTCGGCTTTATCTACGTATCTATCACATGCTTTGGTTGTACTCAGAAACGAGTGACGGACACTGCACGTCCTCTTGTGTGCCGTCTTTCATCTTGCGTTTGACAGTTGTCCTTTCTGCAGGGTTGTGAAAGTTATTTATGCACAAAATTGGCTTTTTGTCCATCCACTCCAAAGCTGGAGCCCATCAGAAGTTCTTCGCCAGATATAGTTACCTTGAGTCATTTTAGATTTTCCTCGAAGCTCTGCTGTTAAATTCTTGTGCCCCTTTCTCGCAGTGCCACATGCATAAATACCATTTTTCAACAAGTCCCTTTGTAAGAGTCACACTATTAAAATAATTGTCAAAATAGATCATATGAAATTTTCCTTCCAAATTATTGGTCAGATCCTTAACAACGCAACCTCCCAAATTTTTTCGGTTGTGTTTGAAATCTTTTAAATGATTTAAATCATTTTTTTTTAAATGTTTTTTATGGGTTTTTGCGGCATATAATGACGCAAACAGTTTCTACCTTTAAACTTTACTATTCCCTCATCCACCAATTGTTTCTTTGTAGGTAAATAACATTGCAGGAATGTCCTTTGCAGTGTATCCAAGAGCGGACGAATTTTATAAAGTTTGTCATATTCAATTCCCAGTTGCAAGGAATTATCGTTGAAGTGTGGATTTGACAATATCCATTGAAATCTGCTTCTTGGATGACCAATAATCTTCTAGACATGACAACTTTTTTATGCCCATCAGAATCTTTATTGCAAAGAAAACCTTCATTTCTTGAAGTGTAACTGAACTAAAAGAATTAGCATTACCGCCATTTTTTTGCGTAAGGAATAAATTTGTTTCGAATGTAATATGTTCCAGCAAATCAATTGGAAATAGTTGCAAAAATATCTCCACGGGCGACTCAGCTTCAATGTCAATATTAGGCCCAGATGGAGAAGTGAACTCATTTGGTGCTTTGGACATACTTCGTTCCATCCATATAAAAGTACGTACAACGGAATATTGTCATTGTCACTCCATTCAGATGAATATGCTCTAGTTTCTCCTCATCTTCACGAATCGCGCCCATCATGGGACAATTTTTAAAAGTGGCATCATTTTGGTCATCCTCATTCTCTGAAAGACCTGATATATTAGATATATTTCCAACCGGTATCTCTTCAACAATTTGTCCATACTTTGTCCATATTCAACAGTTAATTCCTCAAGGTCAAAATATGACTACATTTCTCGATTTGTGCCTTGAAAAGTAAAACAATGTATTCAAAATTTGAAAGTAAAACTATACTTATAAGTAACTAAAGGCTTACATACATTTATTTCAGAAATATTTGGGAAATGCCTACTTGTGGTTACGTGATGTGACCACATAACTAATATAAAATATCTCAAAACATAGCAAAATGTGACTAACATGCCTTTATGTTCAAGACAGAACCTAGCTGATGGAAATCTAAGTGGAAAATACTATCAGTGTTAACAATCGCAAGTATCAACAAAAATGTTCGTTTCTCACTGGTTTGAGTACATAATTTATCTTAAGAATGGAGTTCCTTCTAAGGTTCCTACTGAAATCAATAAAGATTTTGGACCAAAAAGTAGAAAGTAAATACCGGAATGCAACAAGCAAAAGATTAGTGGATACCCTGTCGTGACATCAGATGAAGCGAGAAGAGAAACCAGTCGCGAAATCCGATCAAACGAAGATATCCTTTGAAGAAAAGGTACCCAAATGCAATTGGTACAGCCAAAAGAATGCTGAAATAGAAAGAAATCCTAACAGTTTTCCAGATTATCGCGTAAAGGAAGGAAAGCTGTACCGACATTTTTGGGAGCCAACTATGAACTTGAACTAAGTTAGCTGAACCAAAAATAATCGGATCCGGGGATCCGGACGTTATGCCTACCTACTCGTTTCGGTCGGCGAATGATGGTTGATGGCCACTGTCATCCGACTGCAGGTCACTTGGGAATCACTTGAAATAGTAGCTAAGATAGCAAGTCTCTAACCTAACTGAGAGAATAGTGAGCATCGCATTGAGAGCATCTCACTGAGAATAGTGAGCATCATATAAGCTATTGCTGTAGTATACATTTAAATGGACAAATCGCTCCATTAAACTGAGTCATATTTCTAAGATTTTGTAAATTCAAATTATCTTTTAATTAATGATTCTCTCTCTAATATTGATTGGGAGCACTTACTGTTAAATAA
>WYDF02302731.1:2643-15482 GCA_009867245.2 Adranes taylori
TAAAATTATAGCAACGGATCTTTTTTTCTCATCCTTTAGTTTTAAGTAAAATATTATACTTTTAAGTAAAATATTTAAAAGCATTTATCGTTTCATTCGTTATACCGTATTACGAAAAAAACCACCCAGACTTTTTAATAAAATTTTTATCCTCAAAAACATATTTTTTTTTTCGTAAAAGAGTATTTTTTTTATTAGCGTTGATTGATCAATAATAAGATTCTCTAAGAATAGGTTTAGTAAAAAAGGTACTTCCATATTTTATTTTATTTATTACCCGGTTTTACTTACAAAATCAGCTTCATCAGGCTAAAACTTTTACTTAAAAATATAGCCTATAAAAATAAAAATTTTTTTTCATGCTAAAAATTTTACTTAAATGTATAGCGGATGAGAAAAAATCAGCTATAACTTAGGTTTTCATCCGCTCTAACTCAGAGTAAAATTTTCGGTATGAAAAAATTCTATCTGGTATACGTTTACGTTAAATTTTATGACAAACAATTTTTTTATTTTATAAAAATTAGCAAGAAAAAAATTTTTGTTAAAAAAATCTTTTATTTGCACCTTTAGGTAAAATTTTTAGAATGAAAGGAACTTCTCGCCTAGAATTTTAAGTTAAATATTATTAAAAAAAAATTTTTCATGCGTTATAGTTTTAAGTAAAGCTTTAGTGTAAGAATTCTGATTGTATAAGTGAAATCGATTGCAATAAATTAAATAAAATAAGGAAGTACATTTTTAATAAACTGTTTCTTATATAGCCTTATTATCGATCCAACAATTTTTCAGGCTAAAAATTTTTCTTAAAAGTGTAGCAGTGGACTTTTTTTCTCATCCTTGGGTTTTAAGTAAAATATTATACTTTTAAGTAAAATTTTTAGCCATAAAAACATTTTTCATTTCATTTCTTTATACTTTTTAATAAAATTTTTACCCTCAAATACAATTTTTTTTTCATAAGAGTATTTTTTATTAACTTTGATTGATCCGTAATAAGGTTCTCTAAGAATAGATTTAGTAAAAAATGTACTTCCTTGTTTTATTTTATTTATTACAACCGATTTTACGTAGAAAATCCGCATTATCAGGCTCAAACTTTTACTTAAAAATATTGCGCATAAAAATAAAAATTTTTTCTTCAAAAATTTTACTTAAAAATATAGCAGATGGAAAATTATTTTTCATGCTCAAAATTTTACTTAAATCTATAGCGGATGAAAAAAAATCAGCTATACTTAGATTTTCATCCCCTCTAACGCAGAGGAAAATTATCAGTATGAAAAAAATTCTGCTTACTTTTAGGTTAAATTTTATGAAAAACAAATATTTTATTTTATAAAAACTATCATGAAAAAAATTTTAGTGTTGTTAAAAAAAATTTTTTATTTGCACTTCTAGGTAAAATTTTTAGAATGAGGAAAGCTTAACGGCTAGAATTTTAAATTAAATTTTATGCAAAAAAAATTTTTTCATCCGCTTTAATGAACAACTTTTTTCTATCGGCCAGAATTTTAAGTTAAATTTCATGAAAGGATAATATTTTCATCTGCTATACTTTTAAGTGAAAATTTTAGTTGATGATGCTGAAAGTATAAGCGAAACCGATCGCAATCAATAAAATAAAAGAAAACACGTACATTTTTTAATGAAGCGTTTCTTAAAGAACCTTATTATTGATCAATGAAAGTTAATAAAATAAATACTGTTTTACGAAAAAAAATTCAGACTAAAATTTTTACTTATAACAGATGGAATTTTTTTTCTCATCCTTTACAAGTAAAGTACCATAATTTTAAGTAAAATATAAATAAAAGAAGCCTGAATAAAGCTCTTATTCATCTGTACTACTATTTAATAACATTGAAATATATTTTTTTAGCCTGAAATATATTTTTTTTTTTCGAAAAACCATATTTGTTTTATTAACGTTGCTTGATCCATATTAACATTTTAAGAAACGGTTTATTTAAAAATCTTCTGTTCTCTTTTATTTTATTTATTGCGGCCGGTTTCACTTATACAATCAGCATCATCAGGCTAAAACTTTTACTTGAATTTATCCAGGATGAATTTATCCAGATGAGGGGGGGGTGAATTATCCCCCCCTCCGCCACATATTCTAGAGACTCAGCATTTTCAGTCAATCCTGATGTCAAATTAATTATTCAACATAAAAAGTTACTGATTTAATCTGCCATGTCGGCAAATAAAAATTGAAAGTTCCTTAAAACCGATTTACCGAATGAATCGGGTTTATGTTGTTTAGAATCTTCATGGTTAAAGCTAAGTTTTAATATTTTTTTTTCGTTTGAATAAATATTATCCGAATCTGTATATAACTTTAACTTGAATAGTTTTGATCAATTTTCTAAGAACGCATTTCGGATTTACTTCATATCTGCAAGTCTGGGTTCAAGTCCGCTAATTGTCACGTTTTTTGTTCTCGGGAATGATTGAAAGATTTTTTTTCATATATTTTGGATAAGTACATTTTTTATATTCTTATTTAATAAATTACGACTATTATTTATACTTCCAGTTGTTATTTCTATAATTTCTAAGCGAAATATATATGTATATGTATATATTACTACAAGGTACTATATGACGAATTACTATATTCGGCCTATTTAATTGCTGAGTTGGCATATTCACCCGCCCAACGCCCCAGGTTCGGAGATTCGGAAGGCTCGCTATGCCCCTGAATAAGAAAGTTCATTTTTTAATAAACCAATTCTTAAAAAACCTTATTATGGTATTATGGATCAATCAACGTATATAAAATAAACAGTTTCACGAAACAAAAAATCGTGATGCTGCTTATTATATAAGTGAAACCAGTCCGAATAAAAAAATTAATTAAGGAACTACATTTTTTTAATAAAGAATTTATTTTATTAGAAAATATTTTAGGATACACACGTGTTTTCCGTTTCCGTATAAAGAACACTATACTAGCGATTAGCTGTAATTTTGAAGCTTACAAGCTATTTCGAGTTACGTATTTTGTTGTCGTTCATGTTATGCGGAAACGGGTAGTTTAAATCAGGTTTTAATTAGGTTTGGTCCTAGAATATCAGGTATAAATTCAATAATCAACAGACATGATGGTCCCAGTGTCTTTACAAAATTTTATAACTGAATTAAATACTATGAGACGTTTAGCAATCAATAATGGGTTTTCTGATAATGTTATACTTAAATTAACAAGAACGAAATATAACAAATTAAACACAAATTTAATTAGTCAATAAAAAATATTATTAATAATAAATTTCATACACTAACTTATCGTAATAATATTTTAAATAAGTTTACAAAATTATTTAATAAATATGAAATAAATATAGCTTTTAAAACAAACAATCCCATAAACCATATAAAAATAACAAAGATAAACTTATTCCTTTACAAAAAAACAGGTGTCTGTATGTTAAATTGTGGCTCTTGTGACAAATTCTATATTGATATGACAAACCGTAATTCTAAGATACACTTTAAAGAACACGTCAAAGCTATTACTTTCAACAAAACCAGAAAAATCTAATCTAGCAGAACACATTATAAATTAAAATCATAATTTTTCAATTATTGACAACCATAAAATTTGAAGCTATTGTAATAAACTTGTACTAAATAAAATATTTGAGAATGATTAAGTAATAGCATTTTTAATTAAGAATAATAATAACATTTTAAACTCTCTAATTGATAATATCAATTCAGAAATAATATTAAATCTTATTACCACAAAAATCTTATTGATACAAATTTAAATAGAATTTAATACAAGACTGATTAATTCAACAAACAATTTTTGATATAACATAATTGATTGATGTGAGTCAATAATTCATCTATCAAATTTATAATTTCAAAGTTTTACTATAATTATTTATTGAATTATCATTTTTTAAAGAATTTATTAGGGAATATTTTAATTACAGTGCTTTGTTTTATCTATTATACATTATTCTCATTTAAGGTGACAAAATATTTATATAACATAATTTTAACTATATATTTTCTTTTCATAAAGTTTGGGAATGAGCCAATAGTTGAGCTCGAAACTATTTATATATATAATTTTTTTTTTATTCTAAAGCTCCTAAGTACAATATTTAGCTATATCACAATAGCTTACATTTGTTCCCACCGAATAAATCTCATTATTATAATTTGTGAGAACTAAATATTAATTGCAAAATTGAAAAATGTTACCAACTTACGACGAAATCTCGTTTCGATGTGTTTGCTTACTGATTAGGCAAGTGCATGTAACAGTTTCAATATAATGCTACATTATGAAAAAATCGCAATGGACTTTTTCTGGTTGGCGTGTTCAACCACAAGACTCAGTCGTTCAGTCTATAATCGCTTAAAAGTGTGAATTTTATCATTGTACCGTTAAAAAATAGATTTGTTAGTAAAAACGGCAGTCTTGTGGTTGAACACGCCAACCAGAAAGTCCATTGCGATTTTTTCACAACGTCCAATGAGATTGAAACTGTTAAATGCACTTGCCTGATGAGTACGCCAATACGTCGAAACGAGATCTCGTCGTAAGTTGATAACATTTTTCAATTTTGCAATTAATATTAAGTTCTCACAAATTAGAATAATGAGGTTTATTTGGTGTGAACATTTGTAAGCTATTGTGATATATCTTATTTATTGCAACCCCTTTCACTTACAGAAGCACCATCATCAGGCTAAAGCTTTTACTTAAAAATATAGCGCATAAAATAAATTTATTTTATTCATAAAATTTTTCTTAAAAGTATAGCACATAGAAAAACACTTTATAAGCTAAAAATTTTGACCAAGATAATTAAAAATATTTTTGTAAATTAACAATTTATAAAATTAATAATTTAATCAAAAAAATTTGAAATATTTAAACTATAACAAAAATAATTTTAAATTATTCAAAAAAATTTATTAAACTTGTTTCTCTCATAACTTACACGGTTTTTTTTTCCATTTTTGTGTTTAAAAAAAAAGAAATTGATTTGCCCAAAATCATCATAAATAAATATTTTTCTCAATAAAAGTTAACAAAAAATAATAACACCAAATAATTATACATTTTTACATTTTTCAAAATACATTTTTCATAAACAAATTTAGAAATATTTAAACTATAAAAGAATAATTTCAAATTTCTTTAAAAATATTTTTTTTAATGAAACTTTTTCGTCTATTTCATAAAAAAAATTCTCAAAAATTATTTTTACTTTTTTCCAAACATTTTTGTTTACACCTTTACACAAAATCATTATAAACATTTGTATAAATTAAATATTAAAAAAGTATTATTTACACCAAATAATAAAATATATTTTTAAACTAAAAAATAATTTTAAATTATTAAAAAAAATTAAATTAAACGTTTTCCTGTCATTAATAATAGAATTTTTTCTTATTTTTTTATTTTTTGAAAAAAGTGATTGCCCAAAATCATTATAAATATTTTTCTCAATAAAAACTTAATAGATAAAAATAAATATTTACACTAAATAATGAAATATATTATTCATTCAAAATTTTAGAAATATTTAAACTATAAAAGTATAATCTTAAATTATTTTAAACAACAAATTTAAAAAAATCCCTTGATTTCATTAAAACATTAAAAATTTTTCCAAAAAAACAAACGATTTGCGCAAAATCATTATAACTTTTAAAAAGAATCAATTTTTTTAGAGAAAATTTATCCAATCAATAATTTTTTTAAGATGATGAGTAATATTTTCTTTGAAAAGGGACGTTAGACCAAAATAGGTTGGCAATCTCTGTTCTACACACACCATCTTCCATTTTTTTGTTTCAAAAAAAAGAAAATTATTTGCCCAAAATCATTATAAATAAATATTTTTCTCAATAAAAGTTAACAAAAAAATAATAACACACCAAATAATTATACATTTTTACATTTGTAAAAATACATTTTTCATAAAAAAATTTAGAAATATTTAAACTCTAAAAGAATAATTTCAAATTTCTTTAAAAATATTTTTTTTAATGAAACTTTTTCCTCTATTTCATTAAAAAAATTCTCAAAAATTATTTTTACTTTTTCCAAACACTTTTGTTTACACCTTTACACAAAATCATTATAAACATTTGGATAAATTAAAAATTAAAAAAATATCATTTACACCAAATAATAAAATATATTTCTAAACTAAAAAATAATTTTAAATTATTAAAAAAAATTAAATTAAACGTTTTAATATAAAATATAAATATAAAAATAAATATTTACACCAAATAATGAAATATATTATTCATTGAAAATTTTAGAAATATTTAAACTATAAAAATATAATCTTAAATTATTTTAAACAACAAATTAAAAAAAATCCCTTGATTTCATTAAAACATATTAAAAATTTTTCCAAAAAAAACAACGATTTGCGCAAAATCATTATAACTTTTAAAAAGAATCGCCGAAAAAACAATTTTTTTAGAGAAAACTTTTATCCAATCAATAATTTTTTTAAGGAGATGATGAGTAATATTTTCTTTGAAAAGCGACGTTAGACCAAATTAGGTTGGCAATCTCTGTTCTAGACACACCACTGATATATCGAATATCCTAAATTTTAATCATATTATCATAAATGCAAACCAGGTTATGAATGTTGTTATAATTATATATTTATAGAAAGGAAACAAACAAATGTTTTAAATAAATATCGTGAATAATAACGTTCGTCCTTCAATAATTATTATTAATCAACTTATGTTAAATATTGTGTACGGTTTTTAAGTGGTTTGCGTGCATGTTTTCAAGAAAGCGTTGTATGTAGATTAATTAATGATACTTTATAATTTTGCTTAAAGAAAGAAACAGGCAACAAACCGCCGCGCAGCGCGTTAAATTAAATAGAAATTATATGGAAATTATGGAATATTGGCGCGTAATGCAGATGTACTTTTTGTAATCTTTATAAATTCATTTTTTCACGTGAGTGGGTTAAAGCGTTTGTTGAAAGAAACAGGGCATAAAAACAAAGAGTGTATTAGTCTTTATCTTTATTGACTTCAATAGAAAAATGTTTTTATTAATAAAAGCAAACAATTAATATTTATTTTTCTTGCAATTAAATAATATTTTGAAATCGTTTTGACACCACCGTGGTCCATAATGTATTAATAAACTAATTTAGTAAGTACCGGTTCACTAAACTCTCTTAACTCTTATTTCTAGTAATATATTTCGGAGTTAAAAATCCATCATCGGGCCATCTGCGTCGTTTGTAATTGCTATGTTTGAAGTTTCTGATTTCCGTTTACTGTTCCTTTTTATTCCACTGTTGTCATGTTTCTTTTTGTGTCTTATTTTTTGTTCCAGTGTTGTCATGTTATCTTGTTTGTTTTATTAGTAGAGTTGTGGTTATTAGTTGTTTTATATATTATTTTAAAATGGTGTAATAGCATGCCGACTGCTTATTTATTACATCCACATTTGAAATCGATTTTATAGCATGATCCATACAAATATCACATAACAGACAAAACAACTCTACTAATAAACCACAACTCCAATAAAAAACCAATACAATAAAAAACACTGGAATAAGAATAACACAGTTGGAAATCAGAAACATCAATTAGAGGTCAATAGAAATAACAAACAACGCACTCCATCTCCCTCTCCAAACTCCATCGCCCGACGATGGAGTTTTAACTCTAAAATGTGTCGCGAAAAATATGAGTCTATTAGTAGTAAATAAGTTCACTAATTAAATAATACGAAATTTTTGAAAAAAGTAAGTAAGTCATATTGTTTTATTGATTTCGAAAAGTAATTAAAAAGAGTGGTGCCTGACTACTTCCTAGTGGAGACAGAATTTATATTTATAGTGAAAATGGAGGAGGTAAATGGGATAGTGGAGGAGCAGATACGATGAAAGAAAAACCGGAAATGGAATGAGAAGGATAGATAGAGTGAAAGAGAATAAACTGAAAGGAAAGAAAATTGTCGAAAGGCAAAAGGAACTGTGGTATGGAAGTATGGATGTATTTGAAAAACAAATGTGGAAGTAGGGGTGGTAAAAGTGGAAATGATATTAGCTTGAAGAATTGGGAAAACAGAAGGTAAGGGAGGTAAGGATGAGATTAAGAAACAAATAAGGAATGCAGAATTAGAGTAGATTACAGAAAAAGATATAACACTAGAAGAGGTATAGGAGGAAGTAAGTGATATAGAAGATACTATTATCACAATATGCTGAAGAGAAGTAAAAACTTACATGAAACGAAACGTACACGTGCCAAACACTCAGTTATTCGATAAAAATGGAAAACTCAAAACAGAAGTAAATGATCTAAGTACATAACGTTCACCCAGAGAAACATAACTTATGCGTGTAACACAGCATGCTACTAGAAATAAATTAAATCAATTAAATAATTTAAGTAAAATCCGCGGCACTGGTACAAAGCCAGTAAATTAATTTGGACGGATTATTGTTTGGTAAATAAAAGATACGGAAGCGCTTACTTTTCACGCACCTGAGGTCTACTGTCGGTTGCTGTTTGTATTACGTTACGTATGTTTAGTATGTATGTTTTCTGCAATTAACACGTTGAATTGTACGAATTGAATTAAAACGAAAGGGTTGAATTGAACAGGTGAAATTGAATTGAACAGACTGAATTGAAATGAAAAGGTTGAATTGACCTGAACAGGTTGAATTAAACAAGTAGAATTGAGTTGAACAGATTGAATTCGACACGTGGAATTGCACAAATGGAATTGAATAGACCGGGTTGAATTTAACACGTTGAACTGAAGAAGTTGAATGAAACAGGTTAAATTAAACAGGGTGAATTGAACAGGCTGCACTACACAAATTAAATCGAACGAATTAAAGCAAACGGGTTGAATTAAACAGGTCAAATTGAGCTGAACAAGTTGAATTAAACAAGTCGAATTGAGTTGAACAGGTTGAATTGAACATGCTAAACTTCACAGATTGAATAAAATCTAAGGGTTGTATTGAACAAGTTAAATTGAATTGTACAGGTTCAATTGAACTAAACAGGTTCAATTAGACAAATCGTATTGAGTTGAACAGGTTAAATTGAATATGTTGAATTGCACAGATTAAACTAAATCGAACGGGTTGAAGTAAATTGAACATTTTGACTTGAACAAATTAAACTATACAGGTAAAATTAAACACGTAGGCAACGTGAATTAAACTGGCTGAATTGAACAGATTTTGTCGAACAGGTTGAATTAAATTAAACGGGCGAATTGAACAAGCTGCATTGCACAGATGTGATTAAAACTAACGGGTTGAATTGAATTGAATATGTTAAATTGTCAGATCAATTCAAATTGACAGAGCCAAGTGAACAGTTTGACTAAACAAGTCAAATTGAATTGAATAGTTTAAATGAACACGTTGAGTTGCAGATTGAATAGAATTTAACGGGTTAACTTAAACAAGTTGAACTAAAGAAATGGAATTAAACATGTTAACACAGGTTTAACTAAACAGGCTGAATTACACACATTGAATTAAAACGAACCTGTTGAAGTGAACTGAACAGGTAATTGACAAATTAATTTAATCTAACGGGTTGAATTGAACAGGTTGAATTGCACAAATCGAATTGAATCCAATGGATTAATTTGTATAGGTTAAATTGAACTAAGCAGGTCGAATTGAGCAAGTTGCATCAAGTTGAACAGTTTGAATTAAACACGTTGAATTTCAAATTGAATTAAATCTATCAGGTTGAATTGAACAGGATGGAATTAAACTGAACAGGTTAAATTGAACTGAACAGGTTCAAATAAACAAGTCGTATTTAGTTGAACAGGTGGAATTGAACACGTTGAAATTCACAGAATAAATTGAATTGAACGGGATAAATTCAACAGGATGAACTGAAGAAGTTGAATTAAAAAAGTTTTAAACAGGTTCAATTGAACAGGCTGAATTACACATATTAAATTAAAACGAACGTGTTGAATTGAATTGAATTGACACATTCATTGAATCGAACAGGTTGAATTGAATAGGTTGAATTGCATAGATTGAATTGAATTTAACTGATTAACTTCAAGAAGTTGTATTGAACTGAAGACGTCGAATTAAACAATTCGAATTGAGTTGAATATGTTGAATTAAACAGCCTGAATTGGACAGATTGAATTAAATCGCACGGTTGAATTGAACAGGTAGAATTGAATTAAACAGGTTGAATTAAAGTGAACAGGGTGTATTAAGCATGGTGTATTGAGTTGATCAGGTTGAATTATTGAGCACGCTGAAATCCACAGAATAAATTGAATTAAACAGGTTGTACTGAAAAAGTTGAGCTAAACAGGTTGAATTTAACAGGCTAAATTACTACAGCAAAAACAGAGCTAGTTAAAACAAACGGGTTGAATTGAACATGTTGAATTGCGCAGATTGAATCCAACGGGTTAATTTGAACAGGTTGAATTGAACTGAATGAACTCTTTGATTTAAACAAGCTGCATTTAGTTAAACAGGTTGAATTGATCACGCTGAATTGCACAGATTGAATTAAATCGAACGGGTTGAATTAAATTCAGCAGGTAGACTTGAACAAGTTGAACTAAACAGGTTAAATTAAACAGGTAGGCAAATTGCATTAAACTGGGTAAATTGAACAGATTGAATCGAATTGAACGGATTGATATAAACAGGTTAAAATAAAATAAACTTCCTAGAATTAAACAGGCTGCATTGCACAGATGTGATCAAAACTAACTAGTTGAATTGAATAGGTTAAATTGACAGAATGAATTAAATCGAACAGGTTGAATTAAATTCTGCTGGTAGACTTGAACAAGTTGAACTAAACAGGTTAAATTAAACAGGTAGGCAAGTTGCATTAAACTGGGTAAATTGAACAGATTGAATCGAATCGAACGGATTGATATAAACAGGTTAAAATAAATTAAACTTCCTAGAATTAAACAGGCTGCATTGCACAGATGTGATAAAAACTAACGAGTTGAATTGAATAGGTTTAATTGACAGTTTGAATTAAATCGAACGGGTTGAATTAAATTCTGCTGGTAGACTTGAACAAGTTGAACTAAACAGGTTAAATTAAACAGGTAGGCAAGTTGCATTAAATTGGGTGAATTGAACAGATTGAATTGAATCGAACGGATTGATATAAACAGGTTAAAATAAATTAAACTGCCTAGAATTAAACAGGCTGCATTGCACAGCTATGATTTAAACTAACGAGTTGAATTGAATTGAATTGAATTGAAAAGGTTAAATTGACAGATTGAATTGAATCGAACGGGTTGAATTAAATTGAATCGGATGAATTGAACTGAACAGAGTGGATTAAACAAATCAAATTGAGTTGAAGAGATTGAGTTCCACACGTTGAATTGCGCAGATTGAATTAAACGGGTTGAATTGAACAGGAAATGAATTAAACTGGCGAATTGAACAGGCTCCATTGCAGAGACGTGATTAAAATGAACGAGTTGGATTAAATAGGTTAAACTGAATTGGACAGGTTGAATTGAGATCGAATTGAACGAGTTGAATTAAATAGTTTGGCATAGACAGATTTAATTCAACATGTTTAGTTTTACCAAATGATCTCAATGAAAATGGTTAAATTGAATAAGTTGAAATTATTTGAATACCTTGAATTGAACAGGTTGAATTGAATATGTTGAATTAAATAGTTTTAATTAATCAGGTTGAATTAAACAGGTCGAATTGAATTAAACAGCTTCAATTGGATGGGATGAAAGCTTGAAATTGTTTGAACGGCTGATAAATTGGTAAACTGGTAAACAGTTCGGAAATAGACCATTTCCTTTATAAATCTAATGCTGTTCATAAAGATACAAAATACCATCTTAATTCAGTTAATAAATGAAGCCGATAAGTAAATTTATAATCTAGAAAAATTTCCAAAGCTTTAGGATTTTATTTGTTCGCTTGAATCGAGAATAGCTTTTCTACACTGTTTATTTCATTTTTTATCAAATTACATTTGTGTTTTTCTATGACTTCTCATGTCTTTAAGTCACACATAATAATTTTTCTAAAGATTAAGATTTTATTCATGGTGCATACATCATTAATATTATAATCAGTTTAATTCAATATGAATCGATTGCTAATGTATGTAAATTGATATAATCTATAACAACTAAACGACATTTATTAATTTTAGAAAATAATACAACGAAACAGTGAATAAATTATTAATTAATCATTTGAATTAATCATAATTTTACTGGTATCTGGAGGAATGGTGTATGTTACCATTTTAAAATTTTAAACACGATAAGTCGAAACATTACAAGATTGTAAATAGGGGTCAGCAATTTTTGTTCATAACATATTTATGACGCGTACGAGAACGGCCTCTAATTTATCAATCGTGATTAAAACGACGCTAACGCCCTTGAATTATAAGGCCTAAGAAAAGATAGTCACTCTAAAATGTTAAAATGTCTTGCCCAACGATTCGTCGTAAATGACGATGTTTGTTTGAGAAAACTTAAAATTTGTTAAGTACTGTCTGTTTGTTATCATTCTTATATATTACGAGTTATGACCAAATAGTACGCGGAAGTATTATTTTTCGTAAAAAATCTGTATTTATTCCGCAATGTTCCTTTCAAAATAAGCTCTACCGGACATGATACACTTCTTTTCAGCTCGAAAACAAACGAGGTGTGCGCAGGTCCATAATGGTAGTGTAATCGCCAGGAGTTGTCTGATACAAATTCAGACGTTATCTTCACGTAAATGACGTATAATTTCTAGGTAGTATTCTTTGTTGACCTTACGATCTGG
>WYDF02302742.1:0-15482 GCA_009867245.2 Adranes taylori
AGGGTTATATCTCGCGTGATAGGCATTTCAGTGTGCCAACGTTTCGTCAAAGTCATTTGGCATTGTCGAGGCTTTGAGAAAGTTTGAAAATTTATTGTTTTATGCGTTTCGCATACGAACTTGTTTTTCTCCTTTCTACGCCAGTGCTTGCTGCACCTGCTACGGTGACGCATGTTGTTGTGTCTATATATGTTGTTGATAGTGGTCGTACACTGGGTTGTTGAGTAGATGCTGATGGTGGCCGTACCATAGATGCATTTTTGTCTGGTTGTCTGGTAATACAAGTTATCAAGTGCTAGAAATGTTTTCGTTGTCGGTTCGTTTATTCATCGTATAGTCGTTTTTCGATTTTTATCGCTACTCTAGTAATTCTTTTGCTATAGTGGGTTTCAGTGGTTATTGTTCTAGAGTTTTCAAAAGCTATTCTATGACCGGTTACTGACTTATGTTGGGCAAGAGCGGACGTGCTGAGGTTCTTATTGACGTTTGTGTGTTCAGCTATTCTGATTGATATTTTTCTGTTTGTTTAACCAACATAGACCAAATCGCATTCATTGAAGGGTACTTCGTACACTCCTTGGTTTTCTAGTGGATTTTAGTCTTTTTGTTTGGATAATATGCTGGTGATTTTTGACTGATTTTAATATGCTGCGGATTCGGAATGCGATTTGGTCTATGTCGGTCAAACAAACAAAAAAATATCAGCTAGATCTCTGATATTCATCTAGTTGAACACACAAACAACGTCAATAAGTGCCTCAGCACGTCCATTCTTGCTCTACATAAGTCAGCAACCGGTCATAGAATAGCTTTTGAAAACTCTAGAAGAATAGACCTTGGCCAACTCCCTTATACACATTACAATTATTTATTAAAGTTAAAATATTCACCAATCAAAACATCAATGTTATATTTGAAATTTTTCTATTAATTAGTTCTTTACTTGGTTACTACACTTGGAAGGTTAATAAAAAAAATTAAATATATTGCAACGAAGCAAATTGTCCTCTTCCAATTTAGTTGAATGATGAACAGTTTGGGCATTTGAGATAGTTATAAATTATGTAAATAATTCAGGATTGATAGATGCTGTAAAATATTTAGCAGTTTAAGCAGGTTATTTGATAGACGAAATAAGTTAGGAAAAACAGGCGCTTACTGGTAGATTTACCATAAATAAGTTTTACAATTAAAATGTAGAAATGATATTGATCGCGATTGAACCCTATGATATTTAATTAAATCTTAAACAAATTCTTTTACATAGGAACATAGACGTATGCAGCAAGCATGGAAGGAGATCGTGATGCAGCTGTTATGAGTATCGATTTCCATTAATCACGGCTGAAAATTATTAGCAAAATAATGGTAAAGGTACCTAGGCCGGAATACAGACCTAGGGTTCAATCGCGATCAATATCATTTCTACATGTTATTGGTTTCGCAATACATGTGCTTACATTTTTTAGTAATTACAAGATATGCTGTGAATACCAGCTGAGCTTTTCTTTGATATTTGTTGAATAATATCTATTATTTTCTGCTCTACAGCAGGGAATAGGAAAAACGTTTTATTTGTAAATCTGTTATAATTTGGTAGTGGATTGGTATCTAAAGTTTTTGCAATATCAGAAACACTGAATAAAATATTCATTAGATACTTTACACATCTGTTCTGGGTTATAAATTTCCCATTGCAAATTTTTATACTATGATCTCTATTTGAATTATTTTTTGTTTCACGATTGATTATATTCCACGTTGCGTTACTTGTATGTGTTGTTGATTTAATGTAGTTTGGAAGTGGTCTCAAATGAAGAAAATTTTCTGAATGTAATACAATTTGAAAATAACAGATTGAAAATTGTGCGCAATAAAATTTTGCGCCGAATCGATATATTAAGTTGGTTCTACTCTAATTTATTTCCAGAATCTCTTTTCCGTGCTAAGAATAGTCTGAAAATTCCTTTTTTTTTTTCTTGACAACTATATCTGGAAGAAATGAATGTCTATTTAATAATAGGGCGTTTAGGAAGTACTTTTATAAGCTTCTTCCTGCAATCACACTATTAGATTGTGAATGTACATTCACTCTAGCTCGTCATTCAGCTGGCATCTTGTTCAATGTTGTCATCTTGATGCTTACATGACTAAGAACTGGGATACGTTTGATACGTTTTCCAAATGCATTGACAGTACAACTTTGTTGGACATTTTAACAAAATATTGGCATGGCAGTTTGTTAGTAGTTTTTATTTACATTTATTGCCTCTATAAATTTGAATCTATAGTAATTGTAATTTAGCTAGAACATTCTTATATGTATTTGTAATTTTTAAACCATTAATAAATATGCTGTTTCAACTAAAAAAAAACTGCTGAAATATGCAATTTTGCATGCAGGATGCAAATGCATAATTAACCGGGGTCTACATTAGCCTGCAGAACAGGCGTTTCTAAGTTTTTTTGTCCCTAGTCCTCTTTGAAGATCAACTAAATCATGTGGTCCTACATTTGGAATGTTCCACGGTTTTGAAGAAGAAAAAAATCTGTGGCTCCTTAAAATTATTTCGTGGCAAATTACGAAGCCATTGGGAACCTCTGCTGTAGAATATCTTTTTTTGTTTTTTAGATCACTTACATTGATTGTTTCACTTACAGGATAGTACAGTATCAATGAGAGAACTAGCTACAAAGTCGACTTCAGTTTTGAATACAGAATATAAATTACCCAACCAGATTATTGACAATAGCACGAAAACGAAATCTTCATCAAAAATCAAAAATAAAATCAATAATCTCAGACAAAAGCCAAGTGAACATGAGAGCGTTCAACCTGTCAATTTACCGGATGCCAAACTGAATATTACTAGCATGCCTCGTTTTAATTTCAATATACTACCGCCATCATCAACACCGTTATCATCTGCACAAAGAATTGAAAAGTCTACTACTGCACAGAATCAGGTTAGTAATCGAATAAATTTTGATAAAACATGTACGAGGGATGTTCGCTTATTCTGGAACTACTGCCCCTGGTATATCGATAATTTAGGTATACTGACATTTGAATGTAAACTTATTTTTAAAAATCTGCCACTAAAACTTGAAACGTTACTCTTCAGATTAATACTTCACCTTCTATATCCAAATCAACAGAAAAATCTCAGTTCAGTCAGTCTTCATCTCAAAAAGACATCAAATCCGCTGATACGACTGATAATAGTGAAAATAAAACACAAATTATCAAATCTAAAATACCAATTAGCCAATCAAAAGAAGTAAATCGTTCTAGCGATTATAAATTTTCCGCCCCATTGGTGATAGCTGAAAATGTGGGCAAAGTTCGGTCCATTATTGGCATCAATGATTTTAAATTTTGTCAACCTATTAATCTACAGCAATCGGAACTGTTGAAGAATTTCAAGTTTGAAATGCCATCGACGAGTCCAACGCAAAATGCAATGCTCAAAAAGGTAAAGCTACCAAATGTTACATTTCTTTCTATATTATTTTTGTATATTGTTTCACTATTATTATAAAACACGATTTTAATTTTTTTTCTTATGTCTTTAAATTTTGTCTTATAGTTAATAAAGAATGGCGAACGCAAAGAATTAGTAAAGAATGGCAGCGTAATGGATGTACTATCAAAAGAAAAAACAAGTCCTAAGCAAATAGAAGTACCTAAATCTCAAGTTTTACAAGAGAAGAGTGAACAGAAGGAAGATTTGTTGTCGAAATTCAAACCGGTCGTAGGTAGTTGGGAATGTAGTTGTTGTATGATACGTAATTCGAGTGAGGCATCTAAATGTATAGCTTGTGGTTTCGTAAAGAATACATCAGCTGGTAGTGGTGGTGGTAAAAATGGCAGTGGTGATGCTAAAACATCAGCAACATCAAAATGGTCATTCGGGATACCGCCTAAAGAAGATAACTCAACGATGAAGATTCATCAGTCAGACAAATTTAAAGGTATGTAGTCAATATGTTTAGAGTCTTTCAGTATCAATATTGTCCCTGTAAAATTTTAGAAAGCCACGAGAGTTTGAAATTTGGGTCAAAATGTTTATACTCCCTCTGTCCGAAAATATGGTATACAGTTGAAAGAAAATCATAAATTATCGAGAGTTTCGGAAGCAATTGGCAATAATCATTAGATTAGTATAAGTGACATTGACAGCTAAATGACAGTATATATTTAATTTCTTCTTCTTCCATAAGTTTTGGTTTTGGATTTTTATCCTTAAACCATTATTATTCCAATATCACATAATCTAAGTGTTTTTCAATATGGCTCCATTCAATATCAAATATTCAATGAAAAGCCAAAAAAAATCAAAAATTTTACGAATAATCCTTCTAAATAACAACCGTTAGAAATTTAATTCTTTAGATACTGTCTGTTATCAAATAACGTGAAATTCCGTATTCATTAATAATTTCGAGTAATTTTTATAAATTCTAATAAAAATATAACTTTGTTTTGACAGCCATTTTCAATTAAAACAAAGTGATCCACCTCCAAAGTATTTTTTTTTAAATAACTTGGGAGGTGGATGACTTTGTTTTCAGTTTTCATTCATTAAAATGGATACTCCAAATTACTGCAGCACTTCGACTGTAGATTATTATTCATAAAAAAAGTCATATATTTGAAGTCATTACTTTTTAGTTAAGTCAGATTTTAATGATCAAAAATGTGTTTCTTTAATGGAAATAAAATATTCTCCTCTGCAGTTTCGAAATTGAAGATTTGAATCAAAATAATATGGATGTGCAAAGGAGAGTTTGCTAAGTTTTGTAACTCCTCTATTATAATTTTAATGATAGGATTAAGTCAATCTTTTTGCCATGTATTGAGTTCATAAATTCCATGAGAAAGAAAAATGTAAAAAAGCGTAATGAATCAATAAAGGGAATTTAGGAACAGGTGCGCTAGATTTTCGTTCGCGTGAGATAAGTTACAGGCATGATCAAACGATGAACGGGAAAAATCGATGCTAACAATATGAGCGTATATAGGTTAGACAAATACGCGGGATGTCATTTTAATTTTGCATCTAGACACATAGAGGGCGCAAGTAACAACACATGATTCCGAAATTAAGGCGCTCAGAAACATAGATTTGAATCAAGAGCATTTCCAAGCAATAATTTTTTACAACTTTCAAAGAAGTTTATTACAACAACAATGTCTTTCCGATTTGGTTGCTGTTTTGAGTAATGAAGCGCCATATCAATCGACAGTTTCTCGGTGGTTAATGCTGTGCGTGAGATGATTAATGAAGATCGTCATGTAACTTACCGGGAGATCAAGAGTTCCTTGGGCATTTCTAAGACCTCAATGCAAAACATTTTACATGATGAGTTGGGCGTAAAAAAATTAGTTTCTCGTTGGATCCCGCATCTGTTGACTGAGCAAAAAATGGCGCCTCGTGTCAGTTGTTGCCGAGGAACTCTGAATCGTTTCGACAGAGGCCGCTCCAAAAATATGTACAGTATCGTCAGTTCTGACGAGTCCTGGATTTATTCTTATGAACCCGATACTAAATGTCAGTCTACTGTTTGGGTGTTTCAAGATGAGGAGAACCCAACCAAAGTCATTCGTTCACTCAGTGTGTCGAAAAAGATGGTCGCAACTTTTATATCAAAATCGGATACGCGGCTACAATTCCTTTACGAAATCGAAGGACGGTAACTGCTGATTGATACACAACCGTTTGTTTACAAGAAATCATTTCTGAGCTGCGAAAAAACAGCACACATCATCGGATCATCCTTCATCATGACAATGCGAGTGTTCTCACTACTCGACAAACATTGTGAGTTTTTGAAGTAACAAAACATCGAATTGGTTGATCATTCTCCGTACAGCCCTGACCGTAAGTCCTAACGACTTTTTTTACATTTTCTACCATTAAGCATGCACAGCGTGGTCAACGATTTCAATCACCTGAAGATGCAGCCACCTCTTTCCAAATGACCATTCCGAGCATACCCATTGAAGAGTGGAATAAATGCTTTAACAATTGTTTGAGCGAATGCAAAAGTGCATCAACAATGGTGGCAAGTACTTTGAAAAACAATAAAGGATTGAAATGTAAACTATTGTTAACTAACTAGTGTTAAATTTTTGTTAAAGCTATATGCAAAATTAAAGACACACCTCGAGTCACTCCTATTCTTCGAAAATGCTTTAAACTTTGTACAGATATTTACTTAACATATGCATAATTTATTTCAAAAAACATTTTTATAAATTATCTACAGATAATACAGAAATTGCAAAGAAGAACGATTTACCATTTGGTAGCAATTTCGTATCATTAACATCATTAAAGAATTATTGGGAATGTACTACTTGTTTGGTAAGGAATCCTCAAGATAGATCTAAGTGTATGGCATGTGAAAATAAAAGGAAAGGTTCGATTTCCACGCTAGAAAAACCAGGCTTTAAAAGTACTAGTAATTCTAACACAAGTGCAACGACTAGTAGTACAACATTCGGAAGTTCATTTTCAATAAAGGTAATTTACTTTAAAGAATTCTTTTAATAGTATTCTTTTAATCTATCTATCTTTAAATTTTCTTTACCTCTCATATCCGCACCCATACATATTTTCCAGTCATCTATATTCTTTTACTACCTTATATACTTTTCTCATCACTTACAGCCTCTTCCCTTCTTCCCAAAAACACATTTCGCAGTCCCTTTCATTTCCACCTATTTGTCACTCCAATGTATCTCCGCGCATTCATTGACGCAATGCTCTCTTTCTAATTTTTCCAAACCACATATCCGGCATTTTCTCATATCCTCATCCATCCTATTCCTATTTCCCCTCTACGCTCACACATCTAAACCTAGCTATTTTCTAACACAGAATATAACAACTATCAGGCATACCTCATTCCACGTTTATATACTTATGTCTTTTGTTAAATCTCTTCCCTACTTCTCAATGTCTTTCATCCTTTGCTACAACTCTTCATTCACCCATATCCCTTTATTCATGTTGTTTCCCAAAACACCATCGGTCATCCAATTCTTTCATCAGCTTTTTTTCTTTCTCTTCTCCATTCTACATTCATCCATACAATCATCATATATACTTCTAACCACTCTTTATCCATTCACACTTTACCATTTTCTTAAAACCATTCACCCACCATTTAAACTTATCTACCTCATTTAAAACAAATTCGCTTGACAGACATTTTTTATTTATATATCGAACCTGCACTCTTTCAATTTTATTATACTCTATACATACATCCATAACCAAAAGTCTCATTCTCGCAGACTCTTCCAATCTCTTTTCTCAGAGAGACCTCATTCTCTCCGCAGCAATTTTGGCGTTTTCAACCATCTGCACATAATCGTTACATGATCCATTATTCTCTAACATGAATGGTAGGTATTTATATTTTTTCACGCATTCTACTCATCTTCCATCTATTTTAAACATGTCTTTCCTGCTTTCTTGCACATCATCTTTTCCACATTCACAATCATACCTCAACATAATATATCCATTCATCTATCGATCACTTCATTCATTTTTTCCCTATTACTCGCCATACATACGCATGATCTATGTAATTAGTTTTAATAAATCAAGAACAGAAACAGTCCAGACCTGCGGAGGATTTAGGGAGTTGGGTTTAAACCGCCCCATCACAACTTGTCATCGATGTTTTTACTAGTGACCATATTTTCCATACCATAAATCCACTATTTACCTACCTAATAAATAGCCTGAAAGCATTTGCATTTTTTGCCCAATTTATTTGAATTAGTATCATAAATGATTAAAAATTTTATCCTAAAATTTGAAAGAAAAATGAGTATAAAAACAGTAGACATTTTGATCCAGTACCAAAAGTCCTGCGTGAAGAAAACAAAAAGAACAATTAGAACTTTATAAAAACCAGTACCTTCTAAATATAGGTTTTCATCTCTTTAACTGTTTTAATATAAATTCCCAATAGTACCACAAGAAGTTTCAAAAGAATAGACTCTCAAGTGATGACTTTTTTAATCCGTTCAGTACGTGTTTCTAAAAATTAACAGAACAGCTTCATGTAACTTATTTCATATGTTTTTTGTGTTAACTTATAGAAAGATGAATGGGAATGTAGTACATGTATGATACGAAATCCCGTAAAGAATCATAAATGCATGTGCTGTGAAACACCTAATCCAAAAGCGAAGCAAGCAGCCAAACCCATTTCGGCATCAGATGAAATCAGTGCGAGCATGAAATTTGGTCCAATATCGAAATTCAATTTTGGACTTGATCCGAATGCTAAACTTGATGCAGCTGGCTTCACATTTGGCATTCCACCTAAAGCTGCAAAAAGTCCAGCAACAAGGGATTCAAGTATAAACGAAGTGAAATCAAATCCTATCTTTAACAATACGTTAACAACGCCAATTTCTACTGTCAACGGTAAGATATTTTTAATCTACAAAAGGTTTTTATAAAATAGCAATTGAATTAAGCCAGGTGTCATTTTTTCTGGATGCTTCTCATGAAACAAGTTCAAAAAACAAAACTTAAGTATTTTTTGCAAATACCCAGAATTCCATGTTTGGGAGTTTGGTTTTTTGGTGGAACTATAACTGCAAAAAATACCTAAGACAATTTCAACTTGTTTGGTGGAAAAATTGTTGGAAAAATTGACTCATACGGCTTTCGTGGGATTTTTTACAGGTATCTACTTATCCCACGTTGTCATCCTAAAGACTTTGAAAGAAAAATTTAATATTTCTAGCGAGTTGTGTATCTTTCAGATTATATATGTCCTGAAGTGGGCATGATAGAAATGGGAAATTTAGTAAACTTTGCTAATGCTTAGATTTGAAACACTTGGAACGTGTGTTAGACAATAGAAACACGCTGCTTGACATCTAAATTAGAAGTCTCATCTTTATTATAAAAATCAGTCTATATATATATACAAATTCTATGATACTGGTAATTGTAATACAAATAAACAATTTATGCATGCACTATTAAAAATGACTTGGCGTTTTTTAACTAATTAGACCTTTAAACATACATGCATTTTGTTGGTCGTGATTACTTAATTGAGATCATTTTTGTGTGTCGCGTGCCAAATGATACCGTTTTTATGCAAAAATTCAAATTATTATTTATGCTAGCTTGTTAAATATCTTATTATGAATGCTATTTGATGAAATATATTTATTACACATATAAAATTTAATAACCTTTGAGCATCGTAAGTATGTCAGTTTTGCGATATCAAATATTTTAACTAGTACAATTTTTAATTATATTATACCCGAGGATTTCTTTATTGAATGGGACAGGGTTTTTATTTTAATTTTATTTATACAAGCTTAAAAAACCTTTACGGTTATTACAAGCCTAGATTTTTTTATATAATTCAAAGTATTATAAGTAAATATTGCAACAATTATGTGCCTTTTTACTTCAATCTTGAATTCAGGTATATCTCTGATGTTCTTCAACATTTCTGCTATCTGTTTGTATAAATTCAGTCCTTACGTGAATATCATTTTTTCTACAGTTCTGTTTGTCAGTCTCTTCGTTAGATAGTGTTCTGTTTTCTTATCCATTATTCCCAGCTTCGTCTTGTGGTCCCAGCTTTTATTGTTTCGTATTTTCTTAATTTCTCTGTTTAATATCCGTGTATTGTTGACTTGTCCCGACTCATGCTGTATATATGATTGATTATATTGTTTTTTCTTCTTTGTAGTGTGTTTATTATTTTTTGTATCTTTGTAGTGGTTTTGTAGTTTTGATTTATTTCCCAATGCCCAGTATATCTTCATATATGAGTCTGCTGTTTACATATGCATCATAAATTTATAACATTCCTCCTTGGGGAAACAACCGTTAGCCTGACTGAAAGTACGCCACGGCTAGGTCATGTTCCTGTGGCTTCCGGATAATTGGCGAACGTACTGGCACAGTATGTGGGTTCCGATCTTATTTACCTGGGCGCCAGAGACTTATCTCCTAAATCTCGAAAAGATTAAGGGAGGGAATACACGCACGCACAATAAAATTCACAAATAACATTAACAACAAAATCACCACTTTATTAAATGAATAGATTATCACTAACATGGTTGGCATAAGCCATAAAAGGTGTACCACAAATAAATAATAAATGTTGCAATAAGTACAATAATAGTTTTTTTTTTCTACAAATTCTGTTTAAGTGGTAAGTCCCAATAAATCCAAAGTTACCCCACAATGCCTAGCCTATGAAGCTACAGTTACTGATTTAACTTATGGTAATGATCGCTATTATATGGTATATACAATGGTATCTACAGATTTATGTACAGGCACTCAGCCAAATAATGTACACCCCAATTATACGCGATAAATTTTGTACGTAATAAAATTGTACACAATACTGTGCTCGGTATAAAATAGTGTGCCTTAAAACTTTCGTTAAAATTCTATTGCTAAATATAGCGAGGCATATTCTAACATGACTCGCTAGAAATATATCACAATAAATTCAATTACAATATTTAAAAATTTGTAGTTTTTAACACGTGATAAAAGTTATGAGACAGACATTTAATGCCTCAGGAAGCTTCCTCCGGACTTACAAAACACACAAACTCTTCTTCCGTTAATAGGTCTACTACGATCGATATGATTTAATACTTAAATAAATTCAAAACAGGCTTAACTTTACAGGGAAATTGAATGGTTTGCTCATTACTAAAATTACTATTTATTTAGTTTGAAACCACTAAACAATAACCAAAAAATGCTAAAGGTATGAAAACAAACAGGTAAATAATGACCTCATATCCATTTCATAAATTTACTAACCCCTAGTATAAGAATGACTAGGCCCCTTTTTCACCCACCTAATTACAATTTACACTGCCCTTGGCAGGGTATTCAAATTCAAAAATACTTCTATTGATTTCATAAGACTTAAATGAAAAATAAAAACCGAACTTTCAAATTGATAACAAATGCGTGAGGCGCTAACATTTAATAATGGTAATTCAAAGAAGATACTTGTTTCGCTAAATATTTCTCCACTGGTCCAGATAGCTGGCTGAAGAACGACTCCACAGATGACGCAATTACTAGAATTGGGTAGCCTTCAACAGTTGCTTAGGTCTTCGCCACCAGAGACAGTCACAGCTCGGACACACGTGCTATTCGCTGAGCCCCAAAATGGCTACTTTACACCAAATATTACGCGAACACGCTTCTCAAAAAATTGTTAAGCCGTCCCTACGGAAAGGTTTGATTGAATATCCAAATATATTCAATCAAACCTGCACCGCACGCCAACCAAAAGTAGTAGTTTGACTGCCCTAGAGTTGTTGCCTATAAACCACAAGCATATTCTAGCGCCATTTTAACAAACAAAAATTAACAATCTTACCCATAAGACACTTGATAAAATAAATAACAAGAGATGACCATACATTTCTAACTCCCGAAGCTTAGTTCCCTTTCTGCAACACTAAAACGTGCGACTGGCAATCGAGATTGCTACTCTACCTAGAAAAAACCCGGCCGATGAATGTCACATTTAGACAGATCAAATGTCCATCCCCTAACCTGTACATTTTATTCAATTAAATAAACAAACATAATTTACCAAAATCAAATTAAAATGATATAAAATAAATGGTTGAAGCATGAAAATAGGTCTCCAACGATAATAGGCAGTCGGCAACGCACTTTCTTTCCAAGTAAGTCCACTAATTGATTTCTCAGTTATACATAAACAAATATTTACGCGCAAGAAAATTACCCCCAAATTAATTGCATTCAAGGTGCTATCATACTAATTTGGTGATAGAGAATCCTAGGAAGTTAATAAGGTGTGGTTGGAACCAGACAAATTCACTGAAATCCAATAACATAAATAATTTCTACATATGACAAAACTAAATAACAAAATACACTATTCACACCGATTCTGGAGGAATCAACCCTAATAACGGGTATTTAATTAAACTTCATAAACTACTTGTATTCTCATACGTTTGCAAAACCTAGACACCAAAAATAGACTAATATTGTGTCTTTAATTTTTAAATTCAACCAGTTTGGAACCAAACTGGTTGTTACAACTTCTAGTTTCTGTTTTAGGTGTACATTGTGTTAGTTTTTGCATGAGGTAACTATATGCTCCCAGTTCTATTAGATCGTTTATATGTTCTGTCCAGTTCAATTCATTATCGATTTTTAGTCCTAGATACTTTACCGATTTCACTTTCTTGATTCTGTCATTTTTTATTTTCACGTTGATATTATGTAGTTTCATTTTCTTCTCAATGATAAAAAGATGAGTTTTGTCTTCATTTATCGTTAAATTGAATGTGTTTGCCCATTTTCTTATGATGTTAACATGTTCTCGTATTTGTTTAGTTGTTTCTTGATCGTCTCTCTTTCAATAGAACAACGTCAGATCCAGGTGGAGATCATTTGCATACAATATGAACAGATATGGTTCTAATATGGAGCCTTGCGGTATTCCATATTCTATAGATTTTGTTCCACTGGTTCTTTTATTTATTACTATGTACTGTTGTCTTCTACTTAGATATGAGTTTATCAGGTCCTCTGTTTTCCCATGTAGCCCTATGTCTTTTAGTTTTTCCCCCATTACTTCCTTTTCTATGGTTTCAAATGCTTTGCTAAAGTCTATTAAAATTCATGTGACAGATTCATTTGTATCCATTCTTTCGTGTATGTAGTTTATTAGGTTGATATTTGCTGTTGTGCTTCGATTTTTTTGAGTAGGTTTTTGTTTGAGTACTATTTTTATCTGATTTAATTATTATCTGGTCATAATCTTTTGTAACCCTGAAATTGGTTTTTAGACTGTTGGGTTAAATATACTATATTTTATTTCATATTTAATTTTATTTGTTTGAGTGTATATTTAAGGGATGATACTCAATGAAGAATTCATTAATGGATCTCAATGACCTTTGAGGAACTGTTCTCTTGACACGCTGAAGCAAGCCTTCACAAGTGAGACCAAATTTGACTGACATACTCTAACTGAGATCTAACAATTCCAACAAAAATGATTCTGATGGAATTAATGTCAAGTTCATGAGAGTTTCTTTTCGAAAATCCTAGTAATTTCAAGGCCTTTAGAGCCACATGGTTAATGTGGTCTGCGAACTGAAGATGGGGATCAGAAATGACACCAAGGTCCTTGATACAGGAAATTTCTGAGATTTGTGACTCGTTAATTAGGTATGCCGTATATAGAGTATGTAGAGTTCATTCTATAGATGAATCCAGGTTTTAACAGTTGGGTCGTCCTTGGTTTTAATTATTGAGAATATTTTGACATCATCAGCGTTCTTTAAATACTTAGCCACAGTAGATTTAAGTAATAGATCATCCTTGAAAATGTTGAACATCAGGACTGAGATGTGGCAACATTGTGGAACACCAAATGTGACCTGTATAGACCGAGATATAACCTGACCGATTTTTACCCTTTGGGTGCGACTACTTAAACTCTGGAACCACCTCGATAATTTGCCAGGAAACTCGAAAGTGTCTATTTTAAGTATCCCTATCAAACGCCTTAGAGAAGTCGATGTAGATAGCATCAACCTGGCAGTCGCTCTCCAAAGCATCCTTTAAATATAATTTAAACTCCATCAAATTACCGTAGATCTCCTCTGGTAGAACCCGTGATGTTCAGGGCTTAAATATGGCCTGCATTTATTGATATAGTCACTGATTAGCTTATCTAGTAATTTAGGTATGACTGATTGATTGCTAATGCTACGATAGTTTCTCACATCCGCTCTGTTGCCGGTTTTATAACTTGGGATTATATAGCTGGCTTTCCATGCCATGGGAATATACGACTATTCAAGGAGAGGTTAAATAAGTAGCAAACTAGTTTGTACAGTGTAAGTACGCAGCGCTTCAATTGAATAGATGGAATATTATCAGGATCGCTATTCGATTATTCTTTTAAAGTGTTAATGTTTGTTATAAGATCAGATTCAGAAGTTAGGACAACGAATATCAGGTGAAATTTTGCCTGTGGGAGGTGCCAATGGGTACAAGGTGAGCGGAGAAAAGACAGAAGCACAAAACTGCGAACAATTCAACCATGTAGGATCCGACGTCGACAGTTTTATCGTTCAGATATAAATTATTAGGATATCCGGTTTGTCATTAACAAATTTCCAAAAATACTTGAGATTCCTACGTACGTTATAATTAACTTTAGATAGATAACTACTACTCCTATAACATTGATTTGACACCGATTTACATTGTGCTCGCAAGTTAGAGGAATTATTATAATCAGATGGTTCATTGCTGCATGTATATTTTTTATGTGCCACCTTTTTAGCAATAGTTAATTTGATTAAATCTGAGCTAAGTCACACATGGAATTTGGTATTGGTTTTATAAAGTTTAGATGGAACAGAAATGATTATGAAATATAGGATGTCGTAGAATTTCTCCAATGCCAGATCTATAGACTCATTCGAAAGTATTAAATTCCAGTCAATATTAGCGAAAGTCATTCAATAAATTGAAATCGGCTCCGATCAAGAATAAGCTCTTAAATCTTTAAGTTTTCCTTTTTATTTAAAGCATGATATAGGAAAGAGATGCAATATGAGATATGATGAGGTGAATTACAAAGGAGGCTATCGTTGGCTTGTTGCATTTGATGCCATCGATACTGCTAAAGGCATGTCTAGGAAAATACCCCTATCATTAAGAATAGAGATCACTTGTTTGAAGTTGAAGAAGCCATAGCACTCGCCGATTTAATTAATGTGACAGTCTTTAGAACTATTTACTAATGTGCTCATGTAATAAATATAACTATATAAATAGTAAATACGTAAATTCATGTACTAAGGAATATAATCAGATGTTTTTTGGAATTATCGGAGTATTAGCACCGAATTTCATCACCCAGATAACATCATTGATCTGAAAGCAAATAATAAATTTGTTACATTGAATATTTTTTAGAGATATCTGGGAGTATACGAACGGGAGTATTGACTGATCTGTCAGTATTAATTGTCAGAAATGGCGGTGGTACGCTGCAAAATGAAAAACCAATAAAATTAAGAGTTCATCACAGTTTTAATTAAAAAATTTTTGTTAACAAGATGTTTTTAAAGTTAACAAAAATAAGCTATTTATATACTATAAATATTCCAAATACTCATACAAATGCTGAAAATTTCAAAGAAATACTTCTAAATCAACATACAGACACGAGTTCTGATGATGTAGTAATCCTGATGTGGTAATCCTGATGATGGTGTGATACGCGTTTCCACGAAACATATGTCAACTAAATCAATATTCTTCTTCTTATGACACCATCTCCCTATGGAGGTTAGCAATCCAATTGGCTATCATTGTACGCGAAACCGCTGCTCTGAAAATTTCTGTTGAGGTTCTTCCGAGCCATCTGCGCAG
>WYDF02302753.1:0-15482 GCA_009867245.2 Adranes taylori
ATATATATATATAACTCAAGCCTTTTCATATATATATATATATATATATATATATATATATCCAATTTTATTTCAGTATTTTATGTATATATATGATATGTATTTGAAAATTTCAAGAACATTATATCTTTTCGAAATAGTTGTAATCAAATATCACTAATGATTAGGATTCCGCTATTTTTGATATTTCAGACAATATTTTTCATACATACGAGGTATGATAAAATAATTTGCGGAATTATCATTTTTCTCGAATAATTTTGATTTATTCCTGAATGTTAATTCTGAGCCCCTTCAAAGTAATCCCCATTGTACATAATACACTTTATTCAGCGTTTTTTCAACTCTATGAAGCAAGTCTGAAATTCTGTTCTCGATATGGCGTTTAATTGCTTTAAGGAAGCAGTCTTGATTTCGTGAATATATACAAAATGTCGTCCAGTTATGGTTCCTTTTCATCCTTCAGATTATAGAAAGGTCGCAGGATGCTATTTCTGGCGAACAGGGAGTGTGTTGCCTTTTGTCAAAAATTCATAAGCAAGCAACGAAGTTAGCTCAGGTGCATTAACTTAATGCAATCCACAGGAATTGTTTCACTAAAAATTTTTAAGTTTTCTTCGGATTACTTAGCGTGAACGGCGTAAAAGTTCTCCTCATTAGCCTTGGCTCTGCAGGAAGCTTCCATTGAGACGATTGTGCCTGAGTTTTGACGTGATATCCATGCACCATTGTTTCACAACCCTTTGTTATGATTTGTTTGAGCATTCCTGGACTGTCTTTGATTTTATTAAGCAGCTCTTTAGAAACGTCAATTTTACACCGACTTTGAATAAAAAATCCCGAATTTGGGAAGAAGTTTTGTTGCCACTTGTCTCATGCCCAAAACATTTGAAATAATAGCTTGACATGAATCAAATGAAATACCAATATCCTCAGCAACATATGTGATAATGACTAGGCGGTTATCCATACATATTTCCTTCACCTTTTCGATGTTACTATCAGTTATTGTTCTGCTAGGACGCCCAGGATGGTCGATATCTTCAACATTTTTGCGGCTTTCTTGGAAATGCTTGTTGCATTTAAAACTTGCTTTATTTATAGAAGAATTACCAAAAGCAGCATTTAATATGTCCAAAATTTTATTTTATCCTTTACACAAAACTAACTGAAAATTCTTTGTTTCATTTTATTCACAAGCAGAAAGTCACTGTAATACCGAAACACAAGTAACAGCTAGCCAAAACCACAAGTAATATTGTTGACAGTTGGCAATAAATAAAATAACTAATATGACCTAACTAATATAATAACTAATTGTCAATATATATTTGGGAGAACATTTACCAACAAAGCAACAGTAAATATTTTGACAGATTAACTTCTCCAACCTACATATTATATGATCATACCTCGCATATGTCAATGATTTATCACAGTTGCTCCAACCTTTAGTTACCCGAAGGCCAAACATACTTTAGTATATTACATCAAGTTGTTTACGGAAGCCCTCAATATATTCATAAAGCTGGGAGATATTTTGTGTTCTGCTTTGTAGTTTCAGGTTTATAACATTTATATCTGTCTGCAAAGCAAGATCATTTAAACACTGGATTTGTTTCAGTTTTTCTTGATACTTATGAAAGAAAGAATTTCATTTCTCAGGCCACAAAACTGTTGCAGGCAATTTTCAGCACTTATCCAGCTCACTTCACAGTACAATGGAATGTCACCATACTCAGCTTCAAAATTGCCCAGAAATGCAATAAATGCTCTGTGTCTCTGGGATTTATTGCCTCCTTTTATTAAAATTACAGTACTGTAATATGAGCTGAATTAGGACATAGAGGTGAATAGGAACAAAACCAAAAAAAAAAATAAAAAATTTACCGCTTAAAAAAATTTTTTTCTAGCACACACTGCAACTTTGGTTGGTAAGTGTGCTGCCAAGCCACAGCTGAGCTATTGGAAGCAAATAATTATTACTGATTGCGTATTTGAGAGAGCAAAGTTTTGCTTACTTTTTCTTGGTTTTCTGATAGTGGTCGAGTTCGATGTGCCACAAATATTTTATATTTCACGGCTTATAACTGACTGCAATTTTTTAACCATATTTTGGTGAGTAAATATCACTTATTAAATTAAAAATAAATTCATTGTAGCCTTAGAAAGTCAAATTTTTGAGAGGTGAATTGGGACAACGCTAAAATTGTATTTTTATAATTTTTTTTGAACAAAGAAAAAATAATAAATGTTATTGAGGCGATAATGAAAGGAATGCCGTTACGAAAAGCTCAGGAAGAATTTGGAGTTTCGAAATCTGCTTTGCACAGGTAATTCAAATTATATAAATTAGCGGGAAATTTAAATATAAAAAATAAAGGTGGGTAAACAGCTATATCTGATATCTTGGAAAATGCTACGAAGTGTTATAGTTGGGGCTATCCACTAAGCACATTTGATTTACGTTGCTTCATAACTTATCATTTAGACAGGATGGTATGCGCATCCGACAATTTAAAGTTAACATATCTGGTGTAGAGTGGGAATTGGACTTTCTAAAAAGACATATAGATACCTTATCCCAGCGGCTTTGCCAAAATATTCAAAGGAGTCGGGCGGAAGTTTCTCCAACTATAATAAAAAATTACTTCAAAGAGCTGGAGGAAAGTAAAGATATACCGCCTCACTTTCAGATAAATTATGATAAATTGGCTTTATCTGATGACCCAGACAAGTGAAATGATATTTTAAAGGGGAAGCAAGTTTCCCTAGCACATAATGAATTCTAGCAAAGCTAGCGTATCTGTTGTATTTTCTGCTACAGCCTCCGGGACTTTGCTCCCCTTGGTACACAATTTTTAAATCAAAACACTTATATGACTTGTGGACGGAAGGTGGTCCACCAGGATCATTTTACAATAGAAGCAGCAATGGGTGGATAGATGGGACATGCTTTTTGGATTGGTTCCAAAAAGTTGTAATCCTATACTGTCGACGTTTTCCTGGTAATAAACTGCTGATTGGTGACAATCTTACTTCAGACCTCTCCTTTGAGGTAGTGCGCTTATCAGAAGAGAATGATATAAGTTTTGCATTCCTCCCACGCAACTCCACGCATCACACGCAGCCGTTAGACGTCTCTTTCTTCAGGCTGTTAGGAGTTAACTGGAGTAAAGTTCTAGAAACTCACAAATCAAAAAGTAAAGGCAGTAACGCATCTTTTGACAAAAAACATTTCCCTATACTTATGACAAAAATACTAGAATTAATGAAACTTAATATGGAAAGGGTTATACAATCTGGTATTGAAAAAAAGGAGATATATCCATTAAACGCTCAGAAGGTGCTACAGAGCTTGCCACCTGAAAGCTCAGATGCGGAATCAGATAATACCGCAGTCTTGAAGGCTGATGACAGTTTGACAACTTTTTTGAAAGAAATGAAAAGAGATTGGCCAGAGATTTGCGTGTTAAATAGCGAAAGAAAAAAAAAAAGAGTAAAACTGCCTGCTGAGCGCAGTGTCACTGTGGCGGATCTTAGAGAGGATGAAACTTCAGCCAGTTCTGGAAGAGACCGGCCCAAGCCCAAGCCGGTTGTCACAATCACCAAAACATACTGAGGACTTTGCTGTTTCAACCCAACAATTTGAGGGGAATTTTCGTGATAAAGAGGACTGGGTGATTTTAAAATTTCAGTATAACACGGAGGTCAAATATTTTATTGAAAAGAGTAGAAATTGATCAAGAAAAATGGGTAGGGACATTTTTGAAACAAACGAGTAAGTGCGAGAAAATATTTATTTTCGCCAATGTGGAAGATGTGTAGGAGTTCCAACACTCTCATGTTATTCAAAAATTATGGCCGCCTACTGTAAGCAGGGGCCGATACACGTTTCATCCACCACCAAAATTTCCAAAGATAGGTTTTTTAATACAACTTAAAAAAATGTTGAAAAAAAAATGATTCATACGGACGGGTATCGTCGTTTAATGACACGACTACATTAATTGATTAATTAGTTCGATTAAGCAGGTCGTATTCGCTAAATGTGTAACAAATATGAGAGATTAACAAATCAGAAAAATCTCGATGAACCGCGGGTGGATGGCCATTTCTGCTATAAGGTATTAAGCTTTATCAACACCCTAATTTTTCAGAACGTCATTGTATGTGCGTAACTAAATACACACTAACTCTGTATCTGAACCTATTACAGACCATATTTTATTGAACAATTCCCAGTTACTGCACCCCTCGTTTTTGAGAAAATCAAAATTACTAAGATAAATGACTAGGATAAATAAGATAAGGATATGAAGAATAACTAGGATTAATTAGTTCAAAATACATGAAACCACCATGTTTTATTAAGCAATGATAATTACTGTAAGCACTCTTTTCCTAAGAATATCAAAATTACTAAGATAAATAACTGGGATAAACAGCATAACTATAAACAGAATTAGCAATTAGTTTCTTAAGAAATCAAAATGACTAAGATAAATAACTAGGACAAATAGGATAAGTATAGGAAAAATTACTATGGTTGATTAGCGCAAAATAGAAGAGGAAACCATATTTTGTTAAATTATTAATAATTTTTGCTGCACTCGTTTCTTAAGAACATCAACATTACTAAGATAAATAACTAGGATAAATAAAATAAGGTTAGGAAAAATTAGTATAAATTAGTGCAAAATACATGAACAGACCATATTTTCTTAAATAACTCATAGTTACTGCACCTCTCGTTTCTTAAGAAATTCAAAATTACTATGATAACTGACTAGGATAAAAAAGATAAGGATATGAAAAATAACTAGGATTAATTAGCGCAAAATACATGCACAGACCATGACCGTGTTCCATTAAGCAATGTTTCATTAAGCAATTGATAATTACTGCAAGCACTCGTTTCCTAAGGATATCAAAACTACTAAGGTAAATAACTGGGATAATCAGCATAACAATAAAATATTTACTTCGATAAATTAGTGCAAAAATACCTAAACAGACCATGTTTCTTACTATTCGTAATTATTGCAGAACTAATTTTACATCAAAATAAAAATTACTATGATAAATAGGATAAGGGTACGATAATTAACTAGGATAATTTAGTGCAAACTGCATGAATAGACCATATTTTATTAAACAATTAATATTTACTACAGCACTCATTTCTTAAGAAAAACCAACATTACTAGAATAAATAACTTGGAAAAATAGGATAAGGACAGGATAAGCAGCTACAATAGAATGGTGCAACATAGATGAACAGAGCATACGTTACTAAACCATTTATTGATAGTTACTACATCTCACGTTTTTCTATAAAATCAAATTGCTAAGATAAGTAGGACAAGGATAGAATAAACAACTACAATAGATTAATACAAACTACACGAACCGATCATATTTAAACATATTAAAAAATTCATAATTGTTGCAGCACTCGTTTCTTAAGGAAATCAAAATTATTAGGATGAATAACTAGGAAAAATAGGATAAGGTTAGGATATATAACTGAAAAAATTATTGCAAAATAGATAAACAGACCAGGTTTGAACCAATAATTAATAATTACTGCAGGACTCGTCTATTAAGAAATTATAAATGACTAAGATAAATAACTAGGATAAAAGGCACTCGTTTTACAAGAAAATCAAAGTAACTATGATAAATAGGATAAGAGTATGATAAATAACAAGGACAATTTAGTGCAAAATACATGAACAGGCCATATTTTATTAAACAATTCATTGTAACTGCAGCCCTCGTTTCTAAAGAAAGTCAAAATTACTAAGATAAATAACTAGGATAGGGATAGGATAAATTAGACCAAAATACATGAACAGACCATATTTTATTAAATAGTTCATAATTACTGCAGCACTCGTTTCTCAAGAAAATTTAAGTACAAGAATAAATAAGATAAGAATAGTATAAATAACTAGGATGAATTAGTGCAAAATACATCAACAGACCATATTTTACTAAAGAACTCATAATTACAGCATCACTCGTTTCTCAATAAAAATTAAACTGCAAGGATAAATAAAATAATGATAGGAAAAATAACTAAGATAAATTAGTGCAAAATAGATGAACAGTTTTACACTCATTTCTGAAGAAAATCAACATTACAGAGATAAATAAATAGGAAAAATAGAATAAGGGTAGAATAATCAGCTACGATAGATTACTGAAAAATAGATGAATAGAGCATCTTTTATTAAACCATTCTTCATTACTGCAGATCTCGTTATTCAGGAAAATATAATTGCTAGAATAAATAGGATAAGGCTAGCATAAACAACTACCATAGATTATTGCAAACTACATAAACAGACCATATTTTATTAAACCATTCATAATTACTGCGATACTCGTTTCTTAAGGAAATAAAAATTATTAGGATAAATAACTAGGGTAAGGTTAGGATATATAACTAGAATATATTAGTGCAAAATACATAAAGAGATCATGTTTTAGTGAATAATTAATAAAATTGCTGCATCACTCGTTTATTAAGAAAGTCAAAATTACTATGATAAATAACTATGATCAATAGTGTAAGTATAAAATTAATAACTAGAATAAATTTGTGCGAAATACGAGATGTGTTGAGGTACTCAAAGTAGCCATCAATCGCAAACTCCATCTCTTCATAGCAAATTTTTTACCGAAATTATTTGACGCGTATCGCAAAAAACTGATGCCTACCTTGCCTGCAGATGGAACTGTCTTTGACTTCCTTGAAGCCAACTTTCCTCACTCAGTTCATTGTTTTGATTGTTCCTTCCTCTCAGATGTAAAGCGATGGGACCACGTTTCAGCCATTGTTACGACTAGATGCAAAAAGTTCTAGTCGCGCTTCAATGTTGTAAAACATCACCAAGCACTCAATTAGAACATTCTCACGATGCTGTTTTTGTTCCACAGTGAGTAATTGCGGCACCCATCGTACGTACAGCTTTCTCCTGCCCAAAGTTTCAGACAATGTGCGATGTACATCACTTTTGAAGTGCATACTATTTCTGCTAGTTCGTGCACTTTTTGTCGACAGTCACTCAGTACATTTGGTGGATTTTCTTCGCTAGTTCTGACGCAATCACCTAATTTGATTGACCATTGCGATATTCGCCTGGGCAGTATGTACGGTCTAGTTTAAATTCAAAATTTTAATGTTATAAGTGAAGGAACCGACTTCCGTAGGATAAAATGTAGCTCCTCTTTGACATTGGTTGGACTGAGGTCTTTACATTGCAATTATTTTATCACATAACAATGATTACTTGGTTTCTTGTTTACAATTTCACTGAGAGCGTTCACTACTGATGGCTGTCAAACAAGTACTAAACAACGTATGGAGGTCAAACTTCAAACTTAAACGTTACAAGATCGGTTAGTTTCTACCATACTTATTGTTTTAAACTACAACTGCCATCTATAGGTCATGAGGGGCTCCTTGTGACGTATCATATTGCTATTGTGTAATGCAATTAGTCAAATTTTTATTATTATTTATATGAGATTAGAGCCGTAAATAATAAGCTGTTTTCTGGACAATATATTTTAAATTAATAATCATAATTACATAACCTAAAAATTGCTAATATTTTAAGTTACTTCTAGTTCTCTTTCATATTTAGTAAATTTCAAAAATCATGCCTTGTAAACATATAAAAGCAATAGTTGCGATTTTCCCAACAGCATTTACGAACAAGTAACTACAAAGAAATATTCTTTAAATAAACACATCACGTGTAGCTTGTAGGACATACTTTGATACGCTGAGAATTAGAAAAGTGTAAGACGGGTGCGTTAAGATCACGCTAGAATCGACGTGGCATCACGTTTGATATCATGCTCGAGCGCCTAAGAAAAAACGCTTCTAGCGTTGCGTGACTAATTAAACGGCCCTTATTTTGCATTTTAGATCCATTTAAAAAAAATATACTGGTAGAATGTGAAACGTGCAAATTTGCATCGCTAGTGAACTGATGTTCTATAGACAGACATCAAGTCTTTAAGGCAATTTAATATGATTATTGTACATTTCTAAATATAATTTTTCTTAAAGCAGAAGGAGTCTGATGAAAGTATTTTATTAGTGATTCAATACTCTTAACTTGTTTGTTAAGAGTATTGTTAAGAGTTTGTCAATAAATATAACTTGTTTTGTGATTAAGTAACTTTGTTTAGAAGAGTTCAAATAGTTCCAACCCCGCTCTTTGCACCCTCCTACATATAAAACTGTGTGCTTATATAGTTTATATAAAAGAGAATCTACTTTTATTGCAGTTTCGTTCAACAATAAAGCATTTCAGATAAGATCAAAAACATCTTACACAAAATTAATTTAAATCTTCTCTTTTTAGTTTTTCGTGTCTTCGGCGAAAAATGATTTGCACTCGCAATTGAACCACTAGGAATATTCTATTCCTGAATTAAGTTCGTTACGAATTTCGGTAACCACTCTCAGTGATCCTTATGTCGAAACGTCGCAAATTGAAGAATGTTAACTGATATTTGACTATGTAGTCTTGTCTAGAAGGTGAACATATTACGACGAAATGAAAATCAATCAGTGTAAATTATAGATTCCTGGTCTTCAATAGATGACGTTACGTGACAACGGATGCTATATTGGTTTTGACATCTGCTATCCAACACATGGCGTCTGTCAAAATTTGAAACAAAAAGACAATTAGTTTGGTTTTTAAAGCCGTCGAAAGCAAGCAACTTTTGGGTTTTGTGAGAAATGAAAAAAGTCGAATATCCGTCACAGGAAAGGGAACAATTATGCAAAAATCAAAGCCAACGTGGATACTGTTTACGGCGAGTATGCACCATCTCTAGCAACAGATAAATTTTAGAGAGCTAAATTTGTTCGTGGTCGTACGAGTTTTTTTGATGATGACCACCCAGGGCCGTCAACTATCGTCACTACACCGGAAATCATTAACAAAATCCATAACATGATTATGGTAAACCGTCAAATCAAAATTCCTGAGCTAGCATAGGCTGGAAGCATTTCAGCTGAGCGTGTATACGCCATCATATATAAACATTTGGATATGAAAAAGCTATCCGCGCGATGGATGCTTCGTTTGCTCACTATCGGGCACAAACGTAAACATGTGATAGATTCGGTGAAGCTTTTTCTGTATGACCACCGAAGGAGGCAAAGATAATCCGATCGGTAATGTGATGGCGACACATTTTTGGGATTCGAAAGGCATTATTCGTATTGTTTACCTGACCAAGGGTAAAACCATAACTGGCGATTACTACGCAGCATTATTTGACATTACTAGATGCAACATTACTGGACGCAGCATGACAACGCACCCACTCACAACGTCACGCCGTCATGGCCACAAAATTGAACTAATCATCTTACGAGTTGACCGACCAGCCATCGTATTCACCAGATCTAGCCCCTTACAAGTTCTTTGTGTTTCTAAATCTAAAAAACAGTTGGAAAGACGCGGTTTTATAACAAACGATGAAGTAATGACCGAAAATTTCCACTATTTTGAAGAGCTCTTGGAAAATTACTTTTCGGAAAGGATGAAGAAGTTGGAAAGTCGTACTGAAAAGTGTATTGTCTTAAAAGGGGACTATGTTGAAAAATAGATGATAAAAAACCAAAAATCTTGCATTTTCTTATTTAGGCTAGATTTCCGTTAACTACCCTCGTTTTTATTTATAGAAAAAATGTTTTTCAAGTTTTGTAAAATTTTATTTACAAATGCTAGCAAAACGCTGACGAAAATCCATTTGCATGTTGTCGATTCAGATGGAATAAATATATTGATCCATAGTTTCTTTTAGTTCTATAATACATAACTTTCACTTTCTTTTCCGTTCTTTCAACGAAAATTGAAAAAATGAAAGTTTGACTTTGTAATAATGGGAAAGAGTTTTAAGGAAAAGAATTTCTGCATTAAATTACTTAAGCAAACGAAATTGGTGAAGTGTTGGGGATAAATGGCTTACGCACTAGCGACCCCACCCAAGTTATAAGAAGCTAACGCATAAACGTAAGAGCTGTAAAACTCAACATTTAATGAAAATATTTCTAAAACTATTTCTTACTGTACAGAAGGATAGTGCTTTTATAGGCAAAAGAAATCAGATTTAAATATTTAACAATTACGTTTAAATTTGATAGCAAAATTGGAGGTGTGATATTTTATATATTGACCATCTTTATTAAAAATTTCTCTCATAATAGTATGAAAATATTCAAATATTTTTGTTACATGATTTTGTAAATGGTTTTAGCCGTTCTGAAAACGTGTTCGATAATACTAATATTGAGTCCAAAATTTTTTAGCCTCCATTTTGCGATCGAACTTAAACGAAATCATCAATTATTTAAATCTGAAATTCGAATTGGATTAGAGGAGCAGTACTTATTTATACAATAAAAAATATTTTTAGTAAAACTAGTAATAAATACCAGACTTTTAACTCCAATTTTATGTTATTTTTGTTCAAATATTTGTAACTTCGAAATAAAACTATATAAAATTTTGAAAAGTCTTACATGCCAATCACAGTTATTTATAAATGCCGTTATAAATAATTGAGATTTGTAAAAGAACTATTTCAAAGTTTTCTGAAGTTTCACTTCAATGATGATATCAAATACTCCTCAAAGTTTCATATTTAAACAACAGTCCATTACATTACAATTCTATTGCAAAGTGAGGGCGCCAAAATCTTTCGGGATTAATTATAATTAATTGTGAATGCATTGCGCAAACAAGGTATTTATTCCAAGTATAAACTATACGTAGAGTCATGTATATTCACGTAGTATTAATTATGTAGAAATAAGAAATAATAAATAATAATAAATAAACCTTTATTGGCATAATGCAAATAACATATTTGTCTTATATAGAATATTAGCTACATTAATCTCAAATAAAATTTCTTCTAAATTTTACAAATGCAATTCAAATCAATTAATTATCTCTTCTGAGAGAATGGAAGGCTCTTTCCCTTACCTCTTTCTACTCTCCACAATCAGATTCCATTTCTTCGCTTTACAATTCTCTCCCCCTTACTACCATTCCTTATCACACTTCCCTTCCTAAAAAACTTCTCCCATTCCAAATTTTCATCAAAATCAAATCACCGCCCACCTTTCATTTCTACACTTCTCTCCTTCATTGATTACCTACACCACATCATTTTATACTCCCTACATACATCCCCAACTCACACTCTTCTTTATCACTTACTATTTCCATAATCTGCCTTACCTATCACCGTTTAGTTTTCACTCCTCTCTCCTTCTATCCCTTCCTTTTTCTATTTTACACTATCTACATTCTTTTACTTATTTCAATCATATTTTTTTTAATTATATATAAGCCCTTCCCCTCTTTTCCTAAGCTTACCATCCAGTTTTCTCCTTTTCTTTACTTTATCACTCCATTGAATCTCCTCTCACTCATTCATCCAATTATTCCATTTTTCTTTTTTCTTTCCACATATTCTAGATAAATTTTCTTGCTCTTTCATCTGATACTTATTTCCATCTTATCAATTTCCCATCTGAATCTTGCAGTCGTTATTTTTTCTGCCGAGTATAATCTAGATGCTAAATACGTAGCCATATACTCCTAATCCATAATCCACATATACTTAAATCTGTTATACCTACGTTCATTTATTCTTCCATAAAAATCTTCCGAGATTAATAATAATTAATGGTGAATGCATTGGCTCACAAGGTATTTATTCCTAAGTATAAACTATACATAGGGTCATATATATATATATATATATATATATATATATATATATATATACACGTTGTATTAATTATGTACTATTAATGTGTAATTTTAATGAAACATTTATTTTAAACATATTCTATACTTTCGCTTTGTAACTGTTCATAAAACCGAATTATTTTATTTAAAACAGTGTTTCTGAATTTCTGAATATTCAAGAATTTTCGCGACACATGAAAATACCAACTTATTTTATTAAAAAGATACCATTTTGTTCATATTATTTCAGTGTTATATTACTTCACTGAGTATTGTTAAGAAAACACATGATATTCCATCTGGGATATAAAGTTGGCTCTAAAGGAGTCTTTAATCAAACGCGCAACTCATCATAACTTCTCAGGAGTCTCTCTGGCTTTTTGGGTTTGATTTCAGTTAATGCTAAAAATCCAACTGCACGGAACAAAAACGATGAAAATGGCACTGTTTTTTAAATTGATTAAAGGATAAACTTTCATAAATGCAACGCAGAATTCTACTAAAGTCGCTTTGTGTGAACTGTGTTTGAAAAAAAAATTCGTGCTCCTCCTCTTCTGTCGTCAAAACGACTTTTTTTCACTGATCACAAACGGACTGATCAACCAAACAAATTCGTCGACGTTAAGTGATGGAAAATAAAGTTGAATGGACGAATGAAGATCATTGAGAGTGTTCAAAATTTTATTGCCAATTTTCTTCTTATCTTGAGATTCGCTAATAGTTGGATAGCAGTCGATTATTTATTTCGATATTTTGTTTTGCCACAAGTCAGTTCTCATTAAATGACTTCAATTTCAATGAAGATGTGAGGATGTTTTCGGATGATCTTTAAAGGCTCAAGTACAGTAAATTCAGTTTATCGAATAAATCGAAGAGAAACTGAACTTTCAACCACAAGATTTCTTCATGAATTCGGAATCTAAAATCTTGATCTACAGTTTCAAAGAAAGAAATCACTTCTACTTTGAGATGTACAAGTCTGTTAAGAAATTTTCCTTTTGGAAGTCAGCGTACTTCCGAATTTTAAGTAGGCACTTGTGATCGGAGTCCATCGCTTCAAAAAGCCGTGCAAATACCCGTGGCTGCAGTGGTCGAAACTTGATGAAGTTTATTATTGGAACGATTTCAGTCATGATAGAATGCAAACCGTTCTCTATGAATCATGCAGTGGACAGATATGATATTCAGATTTTGTTGATGCGCAAGAGTTACAAAACTTTTGTTGCTTCCTTTTATTGTAGAAAATTCGGCGGTGCTAATGCCAACACAGTTTTTCCAGCTTAAGTTGAGAAGCAAAAGGTTCTTGTCTATCATCTTGTAAATATCATCGCCTTTTGTAATGCAGAATAAAAATTCGTTCACAAATTTCCTGTCTTTGATAAAGCGAATGAATGCTAAATCCTGCGCTGCTCCAGTAATGTCCTTAGATTGATGAAGTTGAAATGCCCAAAGTTTTTCTTCAGATGTCTGATGAAATGTCTATGATTCTTCTTGAAATAGTATCACTTGCCAAAAGCAACATATTTCCGCTCATCAGAAGCAACATCAGATCGAGGTATATTTTCGACTAGTGCATTATTGATTAATCTTTAGTGTGAGTTTTTTTTGCGCTTTGCTAATAACTGAGCAATGTTATAACTAGCAATCAGTCCTTTTTCAGGAAGTTTCGTGAAACTAGTGTCTTGTGATACAGAGGTTGAGAAACACTGATTTAAAAAGTTAATTATGAAATGAAATTATAACTAGAAGTAATTTGTTAGAAGATAGTTATGACATCATCTAAACAAGCAATTGACTTTCATAAATTTAACATTCTTTTCAAAACAAGCAATTAGTTAATGAGATCTATAAACAGTGGAAATATATATGGCGTACATCATTAACGGAAATGTGTTGCGTTTAAATGTTTGTAGCCGCACCTAGCTTAGCTGCGTTTAATATGCCACTAGGGCTTAAACGCCTAATAAATTGAAAGAAATTTCTAGAATTAATTAAGTAATATTTATTAATAAACGCCTACGAAAACCAATTATATTTTTCAGATTGTATTAATTTAAATATAAACAGAATATAAACAGTTAAATATAAACAATATAAACATATTCTTGTATTAATATTATTACAAGAATACATTCTGTCCGAAAATATGGTATAACCTTAAATTGTTTTGTCCGAAAATATGATGTACAATTGCAAATAAATGGAGTATTTTCCTTTACAAATTCCTTCTGTCAAATTAATTACTTTTATAAATAATTAATAATTTTTATTAATTTTTGTTCAGTAAATAGATCTAAATTAATTTTATTAACACAATACAATTATATTCAAAGAATTTTAGTAACTCAGTGCAAATAAATTTAGTTGAAGTATGATCTAGCCTTGTCCATAGCTTCTTCTAAACATATGTCATTCTCAGTTAATCGAACCTCAAGTCGAAGTATTTGTATTATTGATATGAAGAATTTTATAGGAATTTTCCCCCTCCTGCCAACGTAATTGATTTCGTACATTTTGTAATATTACAAATACGTTAACAGATGTATATTTCTCTAATTTATTAAATGCATCTCAACAGTGGCGTAGCGTGGTTTTCAGTAGGTCAAATTTGCTGCCCTCCATATTTAAGTATTTAAATCCAAAAGGCTCCAAAATTTACAGAAATTTTAAAGATATTTCACCAAAATGTTATTGTGTAGTGTATAGGGTACAAATAAACACGTTTGTTACAAAAGTTCTTACAAGTATGCCATTTATAGATATATACACAACATTTATGATATACGTTGACAAGATCAAGTTATTATTACATAAAATTAAAACAAAACGAATAACAGCAACAGAATATAAAACACAAATTAACTTCCAATTAGAACTCGAATGATACTGTTACAATAAATATTTTTATTAAAAAATTAATAGAATTAGAAACAATACTTTTGTCTTTAACTAAAATTTTATTTTTCTACTTTTTCTTAGAGCAAAGTCTTTTATTACACTATAAATGACTATAGCATCACATACTTCTTGGTCAATAGACAAGACAGCCAGAGTGGTTAGCCCTAAAATAATTATTGTTGATCTTAAATAATTTTTGATCAATTTCAATTTTGAAAAGCGCCTCTCACAACTGGCATTGCTTATGGAAATAGTGAGACATATTCGGAGCATCATTATAATAGTGGGTAGAGTATCTTCGAGCTTGGAATTCACAACAAATTGTAATAATCCACAGATAAATTTAATTAATTTTCTCTGTGACTGCTATGACACCCAAAAGACTTGTGTTATTTGTCCTCTACCCTACCTTCATTTTTACATAACCCAAAGAAGTTGAGTTATTTGACCCCTACCTTTTTTAACCCATGGGAGTTGGGTTATTTGACCTCTTTTTGTAACCCAAAAAACCTGGTTTATTTGGCTCTTACCGGTGTTTTTCGTAACCCAAAGAAACTTGCCACAACTTGGCTCAACTTGGGTTAACTTGGGTTCACTTGGGTCAACTTGGTTCAACTTGGGTCAACTTGGGTCAAAAACATTCCAGACAGACGGACATACAGACGGCCAGCACCCTGTCTTTCCAGTCTTTCGAAGCGATGGTAAAACGTCTTCGAATAACCATTTCGTGAATTCCACTGCTTCATTCTTTTTCGATCTCATGATTAATGCGTATAAACT
>WYDF02302763.1:8557-29003 GCA_009867245.2 Adranes taylori
TAAATTTGAAATTAATTAATATGATCAATTGTATCTCTGAAAAAATTTAGCTCATCCGGGAATCGTACCCGACTCTCCCGATTTCCGGTCGGTTGTTTAGCCCACTACACTAACGAGCTATGAGTTTTCAAAGAACAAATGATTTTATGTTTTACATCTCACATGCTAATGTACGAGAGTTTTATTTTATAAACAATTATTACAATAATTGTTTATAAAATCTATATCATATCTATAGTAATTCCACATTTATAAAAAAAGAAGGAATATGTAATATAATAATACCGATTTTTGCAGGGGTAACGGGAACTATACATACACATATGTAAAAAAAAAATAAAAGGCAATGAATATAACAATGTTTATAGATTAAAAATCTACAAAAAGAAAAATAATATCCCGTGTTTGTACGTTTAAAAAGCAATCGTAAATTTTCACACTATTAACTGTTAGCAGAGTACGTTTACGCTGAGTCTTTGCGCTGAATCATTGTATGTTTAGTTGAATGATTGGTGCCCCGAAAGTGCTCCCTAGCAGTGGCAGCGATAATAGCAGTAAAAAAGCGGAAAAAGAATCGTACAATTTGGTGCAATAATTGGTTTTTGAAACGAAAGTCGACTTGTCATGTCAATCTATTATCAGAATTAAAGTTTCAACCAGGAGACTGGCATATTTAAGGGAAGCAATAAAGCCACTTGAGAGACTTACCGCTTCTTTGCGATTTATTGCTATAGGAAGCAGTTAAGAAAACTTGAAATTTTCAGAGGTAATATCGCCTCAAGCAGAAGGCCAAATTATTCCGGAAAGTTGCTTCTGTACCCATCTTTTTGGAGTATTTTAATTCTTTTAGTTAGATAGATGTAAACTGCATTGGCATATAAACAAAATAATGTAATACATAATATGAATAAAGTGATTTTTTCAGTCATACCTAATTCCGATTATTTATATCCTGGCATATCACCTACAAATAGTACTTCCTTGTATCTCCTATTATATCTTCTCTCTAATTTTCTCGTTCCTCCCTCATTAGCCTTTCCATCACTTTTTCACAGTTTCTTCTCTTCATTATCCTTATCTTCCATTCGCTCATTGATCACCCACCCCTTCATACAACTTTTCTCTAGCCTTCGTCCATCCATTCCTCACATCATCTTTTTCACTGCTTTCAATATCCTGTCATTCTCTTTACCCAGTCGTTTTACTCATTTAGCACTTTTGAAACAAATTCGTTAGGAGACAATTTATCCAACCCCAAAATCCTTTTCATACATTTTGCGCTCATCCTTTCTATTTCTACTCTTTCTTTCACCGCCCCCTAAAGCATAATATTTCGTACACACACATTTAGCAACATCTTACAAAATTAACCGAGTCTTTACCGAGTCACCAATTTCCCCTTCCACACATTCATTATCCGCTTAGCTGCTACCCCTGTATTACTCACAATTATATTCACATGTTCTTTGCTCCCCCAATCCTACTTATCATTATTTTCGATTTTTTCACATTCACTTCAAGTCCCATTCTTTCCATATATCTATTCAACCTTACTATTATCTCTTTCATTTCCTCTCTAGTAACAGCTATACACACCAAATCGCCCGCATAGCGTAGCGACTATATATTCTCGTTTCCTAAAACCACTCCTCCACCTTGTCCTTTCTTTAACGGCGATTCTAAATTAGACAAATATATATATTAAATAAGCTTGCATTAACCGGACATCCCTGTTTCACTCCTCCATGTATATTAAACTACTCTGATACTTTACTTCCAACTCATGCCCATACCTTTGAGTCCTCATACAACCGCTTCACATTCATCCACACTTTTATGTCTTCCAACCTTATTCATCCTCCTCCATAAATATTCTCCCTCTAATTTGCCGAACGCAGATGTTAGGTCCAGGAACAGGTAGAGTCTCCTTCCTTCTATCTCCTGATTAATAATGTAGTTAAGGGTCACTATATCATCCATTGTACTTTTTACCTTCAAAAACCAGTCTGCGTACTCGACAATATATTTTGTTTCTTTCATCTCTTTTTCCAAACTCCTATTTTGCATCTAACCTATACATTCTATTCGTTATCGTTATCCCTCTATAACTTTTTACTTTCATCCTATTTCCTCTTTTGTACAATGGAATCATTCCTCCTTTTTTCCAATCATCTGGTACCCTCTCCTTCCCGTTTCATACCTCATTCATGCATCTTCTTATAGCTTTTACCTTGTCCTCATTTAAGCATTCAACACAGGCACACTATCTGGGCCAGATGCTCCCCCACACTATATCCTTTCACTTCGTCTTCCCTAATCTCATTATTTATTTCATTTTACGCCTTGTTATCTTTTCACTCTAGGAAGTCTTAAGAATCAATTAAAAAATGGAGGCAGGGTGGACACGTGTTTCTGGCATAGTGTAGCTGTCGTCAGCACCCTCTCATTTCCTTATAAGTGTAATATATCACTACACAGGATTATAAGCGATGTTCTATCATTGCGCTATGCCTCTGTCTTAATCAATTCTTAAAATTTTCCTTAACATTTAAGAATATACAAGTTTGTACTTAATTTATTACTTTTACTAAAGCTGTTACACTGCTCCCACTCAAATTATTCCATACGTCCACCTGCATCCCTTATTTTCCTTATCAACAATCATAATGTTCTTTAGTTTCGGACCGCATTTTTCACTATTTGTAGTTATGCGATCTATTAACTTCCTTTTCATTACCTACCTTTAACAAAATTTGATCTGCAAATAATCTTTGCTCTGCTGCCACGGTTACTGCAAAGATTTAGCAAATTTAATATATTTTACTTTATCGAAGGTTTTCACGAAATCCAGGAAATACTGGGCAGTTCACATCTCCTGCTTTTTCAAAACCTACTAAATAAATACCAGTTCTCGGCTACCTAAATTGTTTCAGAACTATAATTATTTGTTGCTAAGTCTATTATCACTAAGTAAATTATATGTTTCGTTATTACCACAATTTAAATAGTGTTTTTTTTTAATTTTATATTCTGGTATTGTAGCTACGGGTGGAGGCCGTTTAAAACATGGACATTTTGAAATGATTAGATTAACTATAGGACGGAAGATAGATGTAAATAAAATGTTTGCCATTTGGCGTGTCGATCCACCATGGCAACCAGTAACTAAAAAAGGACAAGGACAGCGAATGGGTGGCGGAAAAGGTAAGCTCTATACCGTAATACAGTTCGACTATAAATATAAATTCTTTTTATCATGAAAGTTAGTAATTATAAAAATACTTGATATCGACAAACTTTATTCAAAACATATCTTAGTTTTGATTGAATAATATTTACATCAAAATTTAAAAAAAAATTAACTCTTCTGAATATAGTCCGGCCTGTCTTCATCGGTTTTATCTCAATCCATTTCTTTCAAGCACCTTTCTTCAATTTAATTTTGTCCTTTACTTCATCATTCCACCATTTTATTCGCTTTATATGAGTTCTCACTGGCTGTATTCCATATGCCTCTAGAGCCTTGTTCCATTCGGGTGTGTGCATCTTCGATTCCTTCCACTTCTTCCTTCCTAGAATGAAAATCCTCTGTCACCAACGTTTGGTATTCTTCCTTCTTTACTGCATTTTTCAACTTTGCAACTTTTATTTTCTTATAACGGATATCCAGTTGTTGAAGAATATATCAGTGTTCAAAGTTGAAGTTTCATGATAAGCAGTCTATGTTCAGCTCAGTGCTTCTGTAGTCGATCGCTAAAATAGTCGATCGTACTCCCAACGCCTCTATTCTCTGATTCAAAAGTGACTTGGTGGATTTTCTTATGCGGGAAGAACGTCGTCTCCTGACATTATAATGACTTCTGCGACTGGCATGTTTGTGGGATTCTTTTTATCATTGTTTCCTGTTCCAAATTTTAATCAGTGTACCCAAGGCTTTTTTTTGCCATTCCAGTCCTTTACTTCATTTTCGCCTTTCCTCGTTATTAGTATACCGAGATAAATAACTATATCGGCTTGTCTCTGTATCCTGGGTGACTAGTAGGGGCAGTGTTTGCGATCTATCCACAAGCATCAAACTGCCTTGGGTTCCATTCAGTCATAGTTTGCTTGCGAACTGAGTTGGAGACGCTCAGAATTTCTTGCTCGCTTTATGGCAGAATAATCGAGTCATTTTCATATCACGAGTTTGATACTTGTTTTCCCATTTTTTTTATCGTTTATCCGTTCTTCTTGAATCTATTCGGTTGTTTTTTATTTAGGTGCCATTGATCACTACGTAACACCAGTAAAATCTGGTCGAGTGATTATCGAAGTAGGTGGCAAATGCGAATATGCGGAAGTCAAAGACTTTTTACATGATATCGCAATGAAATTGCCGTTCCAAGCGATGGCCGTGTCGAATGAAATGTTAGAAGAAATGAAACGAAAGGAGATTGAAGATGAGGAAAAGAATCTTAACAAATATACGATGAAATATATTATTCAAAATAATATGGGCGGTTGCCATAATTGGCTCAAACCAATTGATTTAAAATATTTTGGAAAATACGTGTAATAATTTCAATTTAAAATGGTGTGTATATACATATATATAAATTATTTATAACAGTTATAAACTATTTTTTACATATTTGATAACTATAGTATTATAAATGACAATGGAAGATTTTGCGTACAGCCCTGAGCCATAAGTTCAACGTGCAGTACGGTAAACCATTATTTGTCTATTACGATGATTTTTTAATTTTTTATGGTGAGTTTGTAGCACTACGTCAACATTCTTTATCGTAACTAGATCAATGTTTCTCCACCTGTGTGTCACGAGAGATTTCCAGATGTGTCACAAGATTTTGGAAATTGTTTTAAATGTGCTAGAGTTTTTGAGCTCTGAAATTATTATGAAATTTTAAAATAAAGCAAAACAACATGTTCTTATATGATAAATCAACAACAACAATTTTAATAGCCGATGGCAACGTTAATGAAGTTCGTTTAGTTTATCATCTTAAAACTCAAGTTTTCTCATATAAAGTGACGTACCGAAATATTATAGGCAACCAACAATGCAAAAATATGCAAACATAATCGGTGTGGCAATTTTTTCCCGGCCTATATGTTGGTCAGTAAGGTCCAGAGTAACCGCCAAAACTTTAATACATTCTAGCATACAAACGAGAGGAATGTTGAATATTGAAAAATATTGGCGAATGCTTCCGACGATTCAGGTTGCATTTTTTACTTAATTTGCCTCGTTTACGGGCCGTCTAGGCCCCACTTCCAGCGATGACGTCGTTTGGCCACTGGGGGGCATTAAATAATCCAATATGGCGGTTGAAATAAGTTATGCTTTATACAGTAGATCTTGAAATAAGTATATACTACATGTAGTAGATGTTGAAAATTTTAGAGCTCGTAAAAGCCAGTGTCCCCTCTACAACGGATGAAAATTTGTACGAAGTGTCCCCTCTCTGTGCGGCATGTCTGGCTCAAGTCACGTGATCGATTTTAAGCTAAATGGTGCTTTAAATTTATAATGTAATTAAATCCTCATTTGCAATAAAACTAGATGATTTAAATGTGATTTATACAGATTTATTGCATCAATATGACTATTCATCCGATTTTAGTCAAATAAAGATTTATTTACAATGTAGGACAAGGAAATAAAATCAATAAGTAAAATAATACATAATAAATATATCTTCTTACAATATAAATATATTCACAATACAAAGACAAAAAAAGATTAAAACAGTGTAGTAGAGGGAATCTGACAGTTCTATATATTTCCACCACATCAAGACCCTAGCGCATTCCCCATTTATTTATTCCGTTAGTCCCAACTTATCTACAAAGTTCACCCAACTTACCTACAAAGCCAAACAACATTGTTGTCTTTTTATATCTTATATAAAACGCTTTATAATAGTTGTCAAGCACTTTATCAACTGTTAAGACAACTAAATGAAGTTAATACATAGAATGACAGATTCCCCGAGTTTAATTTTCTAGAGATGGAAAATAAGCTCAAAAATAATTTTGATGCTGTTAGGAGAAATGTCGAACGGTATGAAAAGAGAAAGTTACAATTAAAAACTTATTTATAAAATTTAAAGCAATTTGTACGACCATTTATAAATCTAAACTTTGTTAGAATGTTTGGCACTTATTGAATTAATTCTTTAGTTCAACCAAAAATGATGATATATAAAAAAGGCAAATACAGTAAACTTTCCCTTAACGAAGACCTCTATTCACTGGACACCTCCCGTACTGACAATTTTTCAGTCACAAACCGTTCGTATATAAGTGCCTATGCGTTTAAACCTCCTTGCAATGGACAATCTCGACAATGGATATGGACACTAAATTTAAAGAAACGATAATTCTTACGAACAAATAATTTAATATTTTTGTTCTGATATCTCCCTAAATTTTATCAAAAACTATAAAAAAAATTTTACGTAAAAACTCACAGAAGATAAGTAAATGATTTAAAATTAATTTATTCCACAAACAATTATTTATTTCGTTCGTCCCAACTCACCTACAACGCGAACCCAACTTACCTACAACGGTAAACAATATTGCTGCCTTTTTATCTCTTATAAATCGCTTTATGATAGTTGTCAAGCACATTAACAAACTTATTACAACTAAAGGCACAAATTTACTCGCTTTAAGCAGACTTTACATAGTATGACAAACTCCCAGAGTTTGAAAAAAAAATGATTCTATTAGGAGAAATGTCGAACGCTATAAAAAGAGAAAGTTACAAATAAAAAACTTATTTATAAGATTTAAAGTAATGTGTACGACCATTTATAAATCGAAACTTTGGCAGAGTGTTTGCCACTTGTTGAATTAGTTCTTTAGTTCAACCAAACATGATGATATATAAAAAAAGCAAATACGGTAATCACTCCCTTAACAGAGGCGTCCATCCACTGGACTATATGGACAGTTTTTCAGTCACAAACCGTTCGTATATACGTGCCAGTATGTTTAAACCTCCCTTTAATGGACACCCAACAATGTACATGCAGACTAAATTTAAAGAAAAAATTATTCTAACGGACAAAAGTCTTATTTTTATTACAATGATTTATTTGTCTTAACAATTATATATTTCGTTAGTGCCATCTTACCTCGAATCATTAAGGCAATGTTTGAATATTAAAAGAAGACAACTCATGTCTTCTTTTCATATTAAACTTTTCTTTAATGATCCGACCAGAATCGATCGAAGTTGTCAGACCTGCATCGATAATGTTTTTTTTGTCGCATGACTTGTTTTCTAATGCAAGTAATATTCATTGCTTTTTATCTGACCATTTTGCTCAGACAGTAAGTATTTACCTTTAGTATTAGAAAGGATAAGTCTCATTCAACTTCTGTTCTCACGATATAATTCAATTCTGTGAAATATTGCCTGACATGCGCATCGAGTCAGTTGATTTGTCATTCACTTCGCGTCAACAACGAGGGCCTTGTCTTTTCTATTATCAAGTTTATCGTTCTTTATATTTTGTTCTTGCTTATATTATATTTTTACTGTTAATTAAATAGCTTTTCACCACACCCACATTTCATTTCAATACATTGTCGTCTAATAAAATCTAGAACAGATACATCTAGAACAATTAAACTAACTCCTGAGTTAATGCAGTTAAAATCCAAACTATCTTTACTACACAATCTAAGTCAACGATATCCGAACTTTTAATAAGTTTATTCACCTCAATTACCTTTATCAAGTAGTATAACGTCCTACAAAATGATAATTATGTCTTAAAATCACTTAATAAGGGCAAATCAGCCTGGGAAATCCCACTGTAAAAAATTTCCTTCCCTCGCTAGCATAAATAATAGTAATAGAAGCACAGAAGAAATGTGCAATGAGTTTAACTCTTAATTTTGTTAATTCCTATACTACTGAGACATCACAACTTGAATCTCTTCAATGTATTGACCACAATATGGCTACTTTCTCCATCAATAGCTCTGAAAGTCAGTGTCCCCTGCACCGAATCTGTGTCTCCACTCTGTGCAACATGTCTGGCCTTATCGTCGTCGGCATCATGTGTTCTTGAAGCTGATATTATTGAGGTTGTTGGTAAAATGAAAACAACCATTCTTGCGGAGCTGATTATATTTCTAGCTTTATCCTAAAGAAAATATGTATACATGCCGTTGCCAAACCTTTTATTCATATATGCAATTCCTCTTTTTCAACTGGCTGTTCCTTTTGCACTCAAGAAAGCTATCGTTATTTCTATCTTTAAAAAAGGCGACGTTGAAAATTTGAGTAATTATTTTTCGATAATATTTTCTCAGCATTGTCAAAAGTTATTGAACACTTGATAATTTTTTTCTGTAAACATAAATTATTCGCCAAGAGTCAGCATGGGTTGTTAAAGATCGTTCTATTGATACTGCCCTTGCGATTTTCACAGAAAATATTCTAAAGGCTATAGACATTGGAAATACAGCAACTGGCTTGTTTATAGACCTATCCAAAGTATTTGACTCAATCAGTCACAAATTTTTTATTAAAGAAATTAGAAGGATATGGAGTTAGAGGGCTAGCTGAAATATGGTTCTCTTCCTATTTTGTCTGATTGTAATTAGAGTTATGTATTCCGATAGCGGAATCAATCCCCTACTTCAGTGATCTCACAGTCATTATGGGAGTACCCTAGAGATTTATACTTGGGCCACTTTTCTTCATATGTGTAGCGCTGGTCAAAACAATTACGTTGTAAAATGGGCCAATCTCAATGTTAACAAAACCTTATTTGTAGTCTTTAAAGCTGAACTCTCGACTTTCCTTCAACTTTAAAGCTGACTAGTAGTTACTCCATAAATGAGTCTACCTCTACTAAGCTGCTCGGTTTCTACGTCGACAATCACTTGAAATGCTCTGCACATTATGACAATTTGCTATGACAAGTGTTGCTATTCTCTAAGGGTGCTTCTTTTCATTCCCTTTTTTCACCTCCTTTTAATGGACACTCAACAATTGACATAACTAAATTTAAAGAAAAAATAATTCTAACGGACAAATGACTGAATATTTTTGTTCTGATATCCCTACGGGTACTTTTTACTCAATTTGCTCAGTTCACAGGCCGTCTAGGCCCCGCCTCAAGCTTGACAGTTCGTGGAATTACACAGATGTCATTTAAAAATCCTATATGGCGGTAGAAATAAGTATATGATGTTTAAATAAGTATATGTTACATGTAGTAGATGTTGAAGATTCTGGAGCTCCGAAATTCAATGTCCCCTGCACCGAATCTGTGTCCCCAATCTGTGCAACATGTTTGGCCTTATCGTCGCCGGCATCATGTGATTGGGTGCTGGATGCTCGTTCGTACATCTTCACATATCAATGTGGTGAATGTAAACAAACATTATGACGCCTCGTTTTGAGGTTATATCTATTAACGCGAAATTTGAATGTTGACTGGGCATTGAAATATGAATGTTGATTGAAAGGAATCTGTCTTACCAGCCACGTTTGGAAGTAAAATCATTACCCGAAAAAGAACGTGACAATACTAGTAAACATTAATTAAAACAAAATTAGTCTACGAAAAAAAATATATATTACTAACCAAATAGTGTACATTATTGACAAGACTTTATATGGAAGATATTTAAAAACAGACCAATATACTATTATTATTAGTACTAAAAAATGTAACCTTTATTATAAATAATAATCTATATTGACGCGTCGAATAAATACGTTAACGAAATGGACGGGTCTTCGTCTTATTAACTGATTATATATTATATTGTTTGTTAATTCATATTGCAAATCATTTCCAAATTAAGGAAACAGATAATACTTAGGTATGTTCTATTAAAATTGTACGAATTAATTTTATTAATATATGCACCATCCCAAACGAAATATAATTATCTATAAAGTAGAAAATATATAAACTTCTCAACTTAACAAAAACTAAAATTGTATTTTTTAATCTATACACTTAAAAATTATTTCAGTTCTATGACATTATTAAACATATTCATTCTATTTATTTACAATTTTCATTATTACTTTTGTAATATTCATAGAATGTCCATTAAGATATTAATAATACTTTTACATAATAATATAAGTTGTAAGTCCGAATTAAAAATTTAAAATCATATAACTGTAATGGGTTTTTAGACTTATTAAAGGCAATTCTCCAATACGTTTAAAATGTTAACATCATTAGTTCTTACATGAATCTCGTATACTTTGATAAAGTCCACATAATCAAAGGCCTATGAGCAGGTTAGCATAGACGTGCAAGCATCGAAATAATATTAAGCACGGTGATCCTAAAGAAAGTACACATTCCTACATATGTATTTAACTTGGTGTATACATTTCGCAAATGTGTGCAGTTGGCGTGTATGTACCAAATACACTCATCATCTGGGACCGGCGTAAGACGAACGGACATGAAAGTGAATAACCGATTTTCGGACGAACATGCGTATGCAAGATAAATCATACTCATTGTGTAAAGTGAGTGCTATAGTAGCAGAAGAGTTTTAATAATAAAAAATTAACATAAGACAAAATAATACAGCTATAGTAATTCTGAAACCGAGATCAGGTACGCGCAAATTGTACAACAAACTAGTAGTTAAAATTTTGAGTTCATGGGTAGGAACTGCTACGCATACCAGTGGTTGTGCAACACTGCTCTAAAGCAATATAATCATACATTAAAAATTATCTCACATTAATGTTAGAAAATAAAATAAAAACGCTAAAAGAACAATTTCAAAAATAGAATAGAGTTAATTCCGCTTAATCGAGACACCGGTTAATTGGGACAGCTGATTATTAGGGACAAATCCTAAAGAACGGAAACAAAACCCGGGAAATATCACAAATTTAGATCGCTTTTTCGGGACAATATTCCGTCAGGCTAAGAAATGATTTTGAGTAGGTACGATCAGCTTTTGGGTGTGGTTATTAACGAATTTCAGGAACGTGGTAATTGCGTTTCAACGCCTGAAGGTGTCAAGAAGCCAAATCGGCTTCAGATTAAAAATTATTATAATTGAATTGAAGAGTTTTTAAAAATCCAATTAATCGTGGGGAATGGGGTCTGGTATTCGTTGATTTGAAACTAGTGTCGTGATTTAGTGCTGTTGGTAAGTTAATTGGTTGTGGAAATTCGGCGTGGGTTTGAGATCGCCATTTTGTGCAGGTTTTTATAGATGAACCATTAGGAGGAGGCCATTTATCATCACAGTGATGTACTGATGGGCAGCAAGCAATTGTCGTGGTTTAGCGGTATTGGGAATTGTAACCTTTGAACTTTTACCGCACAACCATCGATCATGTCGTTCGTTTACCTGTAGAGAACCATGTTAACAAGAATGCATGGATGACGTTCGAAAGTTTTTGAAATTGGCTTACAACTTGGGATGTAAAATTTCAGTATAAGAAGAAAAATTTTACTGCTTGTTGACAACTGTGCGGCACATCCCCATTTGGATAACTTAAAAGATATATAGGTAGAATTGCTTCTTGCTAACATCACATCCATAGTGCAGTCAATGGATATGGGAATAAACCAGAATTTGAAGACATTGTACTAAGAAAAATTGAAAAGGTTAATTAATTACATACTGGAATATATTGATAAAAATCTACTCACAAGTACGACAACAGCAAGGAAAATTAGTATAGCTTTGTAGCTGATAGTTGGCGAGCTCTAAAAATCAGCATACTACAAAATTGTTTTGGTTATTGCGGCTTAAAATCTATGGAGATTCCAAAGCACGACAGCGCCGAAGAATATAAAATTTCACAAATTCTTAATTGTCTTGAATTTTCAACAACTGACATGAATTTACCATGTTATGACAAGAATGGAAATTGTGAAGACGCTATTGTCGAAGGCATTAAATAAAAAAAATCAAAAACAAGAGGTACACGAAGATATGAAAATAACAGGAGTCCTATGTCAGCAAGAAATATCGGCGCTGCTTTTGTACAACTACAATCTCACAAAAACAAAAGGCGAACCACTTTGGTCAATTTCTTCCAGAATATATAATTGAATTTAAATTTGAACAATACAATTTTTATCTGTTGATATGAACAATTTTTTAAATATGTATGCATACGTATAGTTTTGTGACTTATTTTATTTTATCCAATTTATGATTTTTTTTTTTGTTGGGCTTTCGGATAATTGAACCAGCCGCTTAATTGGGACAAAATGTACTAGCCCCGAATAAGCGGAGTCGACTGTATATTTTATGAGAAAACTGCAAAAGTCCAAAATAAATACTATTCGTGCAAGAAATGACTACATCATCAACATTTAAACGTATTTTAGAGATACTTTTTTAAGATTAGAGATATAAATGCTAATATGGACTTCCAGGTATTTGGCAAAGAAATACACTAAAATTAAATAAATTAAAAAAATATTTCCATGCAAATTCTATAAACTAAACACAAGAATTGTCGAAAATATCTAATTTTGCTTTCGTAAGAGACTACAATGAACTTTCTATAAATACTTCAAAGTGCTCCTAAAACCGTTAAAATTTAGTTAACACCAAAAAAATAATGTATAGGTACAAAATTCTTAAAATTGGACATTCAACTTAATGTTATTTAGACATTAATTGGTTTGGTGTAGAAAATAATCAGATTAAGTTCAGTCTTTTATTTTAACTAGAAATACAACAATGACATTTACTAATATATTTCTGAACAATATAGTACAAATAAATATAATATATGTTACAACAATAATCTGACTTTTTGGATTAAACAAAAGCCTATCCATTATAATCGTCTAAACACCATTATTACTGCTATATATGCAGGCAGTGCGTTTATAAATTATAGATTTCGATATCATCAAGTTTCAGACTTTAAATTACAAACAAAAAATAAATTTGAAAGTGGACGAAAGGATTTCAGTTCACACAACGCAAATTGTGAGAATAATAATAAATTTATTAATTAAAAATAAAGAATGCTGAAATGTGGTGTTGTAAATCAAATAGTAGAGTCGAAACAACATGAAAAAACTTATGTTCTCGTATTTATGACTAAAAATATATTAATTTTGTAGACTAATGATCTGCATAAAATTTCCTATAACTACTATTTTCGTCACGTGCAATTGGTAATTTTAATTTAACGCATCTCTGACTTTAGTCCGTAAAGTACTTGGCGTAAGAAAAGATCTAAATAACACAGTGCCCAAGTAGCAATGGCGGTGAATATGATACGACTAGATTGCTCGCATTGTGGTTATAATATAAAACGTTAAATTTTATTTAAAGGACTAACTGTTCATCACTCATAAATAATAAATAGATTCATGACACATGCGATATATAAACATATCCATATCAATAAAGTACTGGAGAGTTTACTTGCAGACTCGATGAAAGGAAACTCCCCATTCACACTTCCACGTGGTAGAGGACGGGCAACGCCACATAGACGGCTCACGTGAGGGGAGGGGGCGAGGGGTTGCAGGAATAAGTAACCAAACCAGTTAGCTGAATTAGGGCACCCGTTTGTCCTTGAAATGAGAAATCATTTCTGAAGGCGGCAGAATTGTTTTAGCAATCAACAGCGTAGGATCAGGAAAGAAACGGGAAACCACCTGATTAAAGGATTATCCGAAAAATGTTGCATTAGAAAAGGCGTTTGTCAAGGATGCGTACTTACACCTCTACTCTACATCAATCCCTCGTAAACTACATGGAAATTTTCTCTAAAATAGAAACACTGCCAGGCAATCTGGTACCATCCGGCGGTGCTCTACGTCCAGGGTAGCAGCACTTGGAAATGTTCTCTAAAATAGAAATACCGCCAGGCAATCTGGTTAGCATTCGACGCTGCTCTACGTCCAGGGTAGCCAGTGTGAAAGTAATGGGGTAATAGGGAAGTTTGAAGATTTGGAAAGCAGGCTTATGGCCAGAAGAGTGGTCAACTTCAGTATTGCTTCCCCTACATAAGAAAGGGTCAGAAACAGTCTGCGAAAACTATCGTCTGATAGCCCTGATATCACGTTCCAGCAAGATTATGTTGTACTTTCTTCAAGCGAGACTACAAGCCTTCGTGGTACATCAAATAGCTCCAGAACAAGACGAATTTGTGATAGTACGGGACTCGAGAACAAATTTTAAATGCGAGGCCGCTTATAGAAAAAGCCCGAGAATACTCAGTATAGAGCTTTATAGATTATGAAAAAGCGTTTGATGACGTTGGTTGGTCCAGGCTATGGACGGTTTTAGCAGAATTTAGAGTAGCATGTCATCTTACCACTCTCTTTAAAAGCCTGTATGAGAATTCGCAAGCGGTTGTTAAAATCGATAACATATTATCCGAAAAATGTTGCATTAGAAAAGGCGTTCGTCAAGGATGCGTACTTGCACCTCTACTCTACATCAATACAAAGTAGTGATGCGGCGCACTTTAGAGAATTGGGATGCAGGAGTGAAAATGGATGGAAAGCGTTTTTCAAACCTTCGATTTGCGGATGATAGTCTTCTAATAGGTAACAGCACAGAAGAGCTTTTAGAGTTTCTTTAAAGACTGGAAGACGTAAGCCGGGACTGTAGGCTTAAAATAAATGCCAAAAAGACAAAAGTCATGATAGTATAACGAAAACTGAAGATAACCTACAGAAATGGGGAATTTGAAGTCGTCATAATATATGTGTACGTGGGCACCATGCTCCATAAGGCTGGCCCTTGCGATCTGGAAATAAGACAGCGAATTGAAATTGCCCGCTCGGCCAAGATAAAACTAACAAAAATCTGGACGGATCGAAAAGTCACTAGGACTACGAAGGCAAGCCTTCTAAACGCCCTAGTTTTACCCATTTTTTTTCATACGCTTCAGAGACCTGGGTGATCCGTTCTGTGATCTGGGTGATCCGTTCTCCAACGACTTGAGAAGAATAGACACGTTTGAAATGTGGGTTTGGCGCAGGATGCTGAGAGTTCCCTGGACGGCTAGAAGAACAAATGTCTCCATCTTAAATGAGATCAAACCCGTACAAAGATTGCCATCGATGACATATGGACGAATTTTAAAATTTTTCGGACACAACATGATAGCATGGAGTAACTTGTTCAGGGAATGGAAAAGGCCAGTCCCCAACTAGATGAACCGATATTATTTCGAAATTAACAGAAACAAGTTCACTAAAGCAGCACGCCAAACGAATGATCGACAGCCCTGGAAATCAACTGTTAAACGAATAATACAGAGATTAGAAGATTGCCCTATTCAACGTCAACATTCACCTTAGTCACCACACGTCGGTCAAGATGTGGGATGAAGAAGAAGATATAAATAATTGTGGGCCGAAATAAAAACTCGGAGATATCGCTTTACCAAAAGAAGCTGATGTCAACTTTTCCGATACATGTCATTTAGTTACGACGGAGAACTGGACTGTCAGAAGGCGTACGATCTCAAAGCGACATTAAAAAAAATGTATAAATGGGCACTCCGTGCAATCTCAAAATCAATCCGAAACACCTTCAGCGTACATGTTTCAAGACATGGGTTCAGAATTTTGAAGAAATCTCGTCAACGACAAAGAAGAAGCTGGAATATCAAAATCACTGCAAACTTCTAAACATTGAGACGAATTGACGACGTACGAGACGAAATGTATACATATTAGAGAACTTTTTTCTCTAAAACTTGTTCGGTACTATGTAAACATGTAGACACTTTTTCAACATGGGGACCTACTAGTCACATATCTGGATGACTACTGCACAAGAAGATAATACAGAATATTCTGTGACCCTACCACCCAATGGGAGTCTTTCCTTGGAATTATTTCAAGCGTAGTGTTTATCACAGCGAATTAACAAGAATAAGAAATGTGTGTGATGACATTTCAGAAGTCGTCTTGGAAAAACTTACTTTAAAGTCGAACAAACCTTATGGTATTCATTAGATGTCATTCTCATAAGTTTAATTACAAATAACTTTCCTTAAATAATTTTTTATATGTTTCAATACAATGATAATAGTATTATAAAATATTTAATACTTTTTTTTAGTACCATTTCAAAGTCGCCATTTATTCTGCCCACCCTCGTGCTCATGATAACAAAAAATGCTATTTAATTGTGAAAAAGCTACAGAAAAACGTAAATAATATTAGGCCATCTATTATCAAAAATGAATTATCCTAAAGCTAGTAACATATAGGTGATATATAAGAAGGAAAAGGATGACTAGAAGAAAAAAAAATGATATTCTAGTCAGAATCAATTAAATCAATCTTGTAAGAAGTAAATTTAGATATTCCGCTTTTGGTTAGAATATATATCCAATATCAGTATCTATATTTACGTACAAACAATACAATTTTATTATAAAGATTTCGATTCATTATCAAAATAAGACTTATGAACTATTTAAATTTTAAATATTTTTATTTAAAAAAAAATAACAATAACCTTAATCCCGAAGGTCACAATTGTGTAAAGAAAGTTTCTTAATAATATTTCCTATAAGAAATGCCCTGAAAATCCAAACGGTGTCTTCGTTTTATTTATATATCAAGTAGTTTCTGAATTCTGGTAACTGATACACCATATAGTGAATTACAGTTGAGTTGCATTACAAAAACTAAAAAGTTCTATATCTTGAAAAATATGAATTCATGTGTTCAAACAATACTTCAAAAGGTGATGATTTGTTCAGTCTCTAGTGTGTATTGCTACGTATGTAATACAAGGACATTCTTCATTCAAGTAGGCAACTCCGGAAGTCTTATTTGAACAGCAAATATTGACTGGTAGTTTGAAATTTTCCAGAATTTCCAAAGTACCAGTTAATATTTGCGATCCAAATAACACTTTTAACTGCAAGACGTAGCAATGCTAGTGCAAGGGTGTCAAACTCGCGGGCGCATGTGGCCCGACCGACGTAGTATAAGAATAGGATAGGTAGAATTCGATAAACATCTTCCTCGTTCGGGTTGCCTATCGTAATGAGTTAGATAGAAACCGCATGACATGCATGTTGTGAAATTACGGGCAGACGAATCTCTTCCCCCCTCCACTAATACTAACCACGCCATCAGTCTATTAGTCTTGTACTCTTTTGCTTGATGCGCATACCGGGAAATATTTTGCTTCCGGAGAATAAGAATTATAAGTTTATTTACGTTACGCTTATTATTTTATGCAGTTAATTTGTCTGGTAAGTAAATGTTCAAGAAAAAACATCGATTTTTTATTAAAATGTTTTATTATTGTATGTTAACGACTGCTTATTTATTCCAGCCCTTGGTATTCAGTATGTCTATATCGAAGCCAGGTGGTAGTAAAACTCGTACATTATTCAACGTGGCACTACCACAACAATAAATAAACGGACCAAATTGAAGAACGAACGAAAGCAGAAGGGAGAATAACGTTTCACCCTACGTCACTACACAAGAAATTAGTAAACGCGGGTAGAATAAAAAAGTGATTTGGTACATGCAAATTAATTTAAATTTATTCATAATGGCTCAAGTTTTAACAACAATTTTGCAATTGTGTATTTTTTATTCAGCCGGTTTTATTAGAATATGGCGTTCATATCGATCAACCAAACGCTGCTGGAGAAGTGCCTTTTCGCGAAGTAAATGAACAACTTAATTTGGACATTCGGCTAGGTAATTGTATATTACTTAAGTGGTACAACCATTGCCAGGTATAGCAGATATAAAATGCAAATGTCCAAGACGCTGGGGAGTTTCATTGAGTTCATTGGGCTTAATTCGAACATTAGGGGTACCTGTTTATTACTCTATTGGTCTTTTGACAATATTATAATACTTCTGGTTATTGAACATTTTTGATTAATGTTGAAAGTAAGTCCCGCTAGCTACGATTTGAATAATTTTCGGTGGATATGTTGCCACCAGCTTCTCTATAAATTATTAAAATAAGGTGAAAATGAAAAAATATGTTTTCTTGAAATCTTGCTTTATAGTGAAACACACTTGGCTTATTTATTGCATTTTTTCATTTTGGCAACTGTTTTGTTGATTTTTCAATTGGTGTTTCATCTGCATCCGATTTTTTGTTTTCAGTTCTACCTTTAGGTTCGCTTGTTTGTTTTGGAAGTGTAGTTATTAACTTCCTGTGATTTTCTAGTGTTGTCTTCTATATAGCAGGCAATTCGATTAATTGCCTGCTTTTTAGATTAGACTGGTCGTTTTGGAAGCGATCGTTTAATAAAATGGTTGTGTAATGGTCATCCAAATCCAATCTTAAAGAATGGAATGGAATTATTCAAATAGAAGAATATTTATTTCCTTATTTACCACTTGCACCGCAAGGGTTAAGTTATAACTACACCTTCAACTTTTTTGGACTTTTTCTTCAGACATAGATTATTTATTTGGCAAAATTTGGCTATTTGTGACACTAAAATTATTGAAATTATAGTAGGTTAGTTGTTGATATTATTTGCATACAAGATTTATTTCTTGATTCTGATGGTGAATAGGAAGACTGGCCTCGTAGGAACGAGTGATCTTGACATCATGATAAAATCTAGGAATTTATTTTCAATATTTAGTTATAGGTAATACACACAATATTTACATAAATACATTAAAATAAAATTAAGATAGGCATTTACTGTTAAATAGTTCACTTAAAACACTAAAACATTCGTTTCACTTTTCAGTTAATCCAATAATATAAATTATTTTCTTAAGTTAAATAACATCATTGTTCTAACTTGTTATAGCAAGTAAAAAATAAGTACGGACGTGATTTTGAAAACCAGCCATACGAGCATTTGCAAGAATTTTTTTGTTGACTCATCCACTGAATGCTTTAATAAGTAAAAACATGTAGCGGGCTAAGGTGAAGTCCACTAAATCAAAGCCAAAAAAAAAACAAGATAGTCGTTCAACAGCCTTCAAAACTATCACAACAGATCTAGTTGTAGAATCGCACGAAACCTGTTGTGCAATGTACGATCTGTCAACTATTAGCTTGCCTACAAGAAACAAGAAAAGCTTTCTCCAAGTTGAAGCAATGCAGGTGTCACCTTCAATTCACGGAGCTGCCCTAGCAATTCTCGGGGAATTCGTAGTCAGGATGTATCTGACTACTGTTTTACAGCATACAAAATATACAGAAGTATTATTTTAATTTCACTATGTTTTCTTTACATCGCTTAATTTTCAGTACTTACAAATGATATTGTTCACTTTATTGCTAGCGTTTATATGTGAAATTGTGTTAGTTCTCTTTAAATTTATATAATATTGTAGTAATATAATATTGTAGTCAAATACAATATTAAATATGTTGAAAGAATCTCCCAAATCAGGTTAAAAAAAGATTTATTATTGAAACTTTATTTTTTGAAGAAATGTAGAAATCATAAAGTATTTCCTAACTTTATCAATGTTAAAACTGACTATGTCAAGTCAGGATTATAAAATTAGTAGTGTTATAACAAGAGACACATTAGACTGGCATAACTATAGCAATAGAAATCTGTATTTTAGATTATCCCAATTAGATAGGGAATTTTATTCAATTTATTTGAATTTAATAAAGGATCTTCATCCAATTGTATTTGACAGACATTTAGTAACTTGTTTTACGGTCTTCGATCATTGATTGTGTGAAATACAAAATTAACTTAGTCAAAATTTTCTCGTTTACTTGGGTATAGATCTAATATTGAATAATATATCCAGTGATCATCAACAGATAGTGTTCTTGTGATTCAAGTGCAGATATTTGCTCGCAAACAAAATTTTAATGTTCGCAGACGATTTAAAAATATTTACTATCATTAAACGTGAAGAAGATCAGGTTCAATTACAGTCGGATATTGATGTATTCTGGAAGTAGTATTTAGAGAACAGTCTATAATTAAATATTGATAAATGTTATACTATCTTGTTTACTAGGGCTCTTTCAGAAGATCCTTATGAGTATAAAATTAACATGTACCTAAAAAGAGTAAGTGTGATTAAGGACTTGGGTGTTTTACTTGACAGTAAATTTTCTTTTTGTGATCATATTATGAGTATTGTGTCTAAAGCTAACAAATTAGTAGGATTTATCTGGAGAAATTGTTCTGAATTAAGCATTCACTCCGCAATAATAGTGTATCAAGCCTATGTTCGCTCAAATTTAGAATATGCATCTGTCATTTGGTCTCCTAATTGTAATCATTCTATCAATATAATTGAAAAAATTCAAAATAAATTATTACGATATTGCGCAACCAGATATTTATATCAATAATCACGATTACTCACGATACGGCCTCTGAAGGACAGGCCAGAAAGAACATTGAGAGCAACGGAGATGGGCTTCTGGAGGAGAGCAGCTGGAAGATCGAGAAGAGACAGGGTGCCCAACGAACGAATAAGAGAAATAATGAGCGTAT
>WYDF02302764.1:0-15481 GCA_009867245.2 Adranes taylori
AACTTTAGTTCTAACTACTTGTAAATCCTACAGGTTATCTTTTGCACCTGGAAGGTTGCGCATTCTTTATTTGTGAGATATCAAGGAGCATCCAATCGGTGGTCCGGATTATCCAAATATCTCGCTGAATTATACTTTAATATCTACATATCAAAATGTGTTAATACAACGTTAAGTGAAAGTACCGTGGAGTATGATGGTATTATCCTCACGGTACCTCCTTGTTTTATAAATTAATGTTGTATTTCACTAAAGCAAAGTAACATATTATTAAATTTATAATTTCAAAAATATATAATATTTTTTTTGTTCATGACTTGAACACACCGTAGTTTATTATAGTTGTATGGTTTCAATTTTTTGACATCTTTCGGGCAGACAATTCCATCCTCATCAGAAATAGATACAATAGATTTTAAGGGTAATTAATCTGAGAAATATTTATTTTAATTAATTATTTAAATTTATAAATTATTTTAGTAAAATTATTTAAAATAATTATATTTCAAAGCTCTTGTATTTTGTTTTGGTGAACGTGAAATTATATCTTTGAAACATGTTAATAATTTTAATAGCAGCAGCATAGAAATGCAGTATGGGCACTTTACAATATTTTTCAATAAATGTAGTTTTTAATCATACTGAAACTTGAATTGCTGACTACAAAAATACTGTAGCGAGTAAATTATATAATAAAATTCAAATCATGTTATTACTATTTCAGTGCTTTACTTTAATATTAATATTTTCAATATTTAGCAAGTTATGTAATTTTTCCAGAAGCACTGTTAAAGAAAAATAATATGATACCCGAAAACTTTTTTCGGGTATTGTATTTTTGTTAATATGACATATTTTCTTCAAGGCTGCTTTCATATGTTGTTTTAGCTATTACCTCATCTAAATAGAATGTATCTCGATACGTTTAATGTTACATGGTTGTGGTGATATTGCGGTCACATAAAAGACAAGCGTAGATACGTTCTAGGATTACACAAAGAGTATTGTTTGCTATCTTGAAACTAAATAAGTTTGCGATGTGTTGATAAGATTTGCTTTTACAGTTTAAAAAGCACTAAAACATTAAAAGTGGATTATAATATGAAACTTTTTAACACGTTTCATGTAATTTGTTTGCTTGAAATGAGAACATAGTTGGTAATTTTACATGATCAGTAGTCCGCAATAAATAATATGATCATCATGCGTGAAAAGTTTTATTTTCATGTTATAAATTGTGCATTTTATTACCATTGTTTCATAATGTCGGAAATGCACATTAAATTCATTTTATGTGATACATTCGTTTCTAAAAATAAATGGTAAATTGAGTTCGCGTTAAAGGAGCTACTGGCACTATATAACAAGTGAAAATTGTTTCCAAATTTAAAATATAAGCTAAGTAGTGACAAATAAATATTAACCAAATTAGTCATCATAAGCGTTATATATTTTTTTATGGTGGGCACACCTTTAGAGGTGACGCAAAGTGGGGGGTGGGGAGGAAGAGGGCTTATTTCCCCAGGCGCTGCATTAAGGTGGCACCACAGCGCGAATAGAAATAAAATCAAAAACAATAATAAGAAACCACAACATATTTTTATTAAATGGTTTCATTTGCTACACCAACAAATATATATTCTAGGATCTCAACGACAAAAAAACTAAGTGGCGCGCAGTGCCGAAAGAGAAAAATTGAAATGGAAAACGGATCCAAAACATCACAGAAGCTAATGCACATATTTTGAAATCGAACTGCAGAAGCTGTAGGTGATGTTGTGGAATATAGACTCTTTGAAATTCACGATACGAGCAATCAAGGAGGCGAAGTAATTGAGATCCCAGAACACAATCATCATAGCGATAGCCAGGATAATTTGCCGGATGTAATTCCTGATGTGTTAACGTTCATGTTGTCGCTTTCATATAATTTGATAAGATATCGCAGTTGTCAAAATATCAGATAAACTTCGAAATGAAATAATTATTCTGGAATCAGAGAAATTTCAAAACCATATCCAGTAGTTTGTTTGTAGTTTTGTTTGCTGTTTGCTATTTTAATTACCACGGAGTAACATACGGTCATCATTTGGACGAAAATGATGTCACTACTCCTGGAAACTTTCTGAAGTTCTTTAAACTCCTGGCTTGAGGTGATTCAGTTTTAGGAAATCTCCTCAAATACGCAAGAGATAATCCACGCTCTATAATAGTGATGGCGAACCTATGACCGCGGGTCAGACACTGACCCACGCAAGCTTTGTAAATGACCCACGCGTTGATTTTTATAAACTTATTGTTTATATCCTAAAAGACAGAACAGACAAAGAAACGTAATCTTTTTAGAAGGTTTTAAAAGTGAGATGCTAAAAAAAATAATGTACACACCATTCCTTCAAAAAAATAATGATAGGAATGGTGTGATCACTACGTGAAATTATATAGATGAATCATGAAATGTGACAAATGGAGAGTGAGCTCACAGAAAAAAGTAAACAATACTAAAATAGAGAAACAGAAAGAACTGATAGCAGTGGTGTAGAAGACCAAGCAAAATGGAAAAAAAAATGGAAAAATGGATTTTTCTTATCCTGAAAAAAAAGAACGAATTAATGTAGATAGTTTAAATAATTAGCTAATTTAATATTAGGTTTGCAGTTTTTTGTCAGTGTTTAGTCAGTGTTTTGTCAGTTTTTTAATTTGTGTGTTTATTATTTTTTCCTCATTTGTTGGTCAAAGATATAAATTATGGAATCATTGTACATTATGTTAATAGTGCACTATTGATTTTGATGGTTTATTTAGAAAAATTGCTAGTAAACATTTTGTTAGTTATAAGTGGTCGTGTATTTTTATTTTTGATATTCTATTATTTTATTTAAATTTCTTTATATCTTGTTGATATAAAATGAGTATAATTTAGTAGTTGGTGCGATTTTTCTGTGTGTTTTAACTTAGTTTCATATGTTGTAGTAGTATATTTAATTCTTTTATATTATATTTGTTGAAAACTTATTGCATTAAAAGCAAGATTCACGTAATGGTTTTTACTTTATTATAATACTTAAGAGATTTAGTTAATTAATTTAAATCAACGCCTCAAAGTTACGATGCCTGCTTGATGTATTCTAATAAACTAAACTCTATACATACATTTCTTATGCTAATTGCTTAATGACTAAACAACAAGAAGGGATATAGAGTGCTGTCTTTCCTAATGTTTATTATATTGAATGACCTGAAGTTGGATCAAACAGATGCGGGTATATATCTCTTCACCCCTTATGAAAATTGAAGTTTATTCTATAACTTCAATTGGACGGTATTTATCGGAAGAACTTGATTAATCGGAGTCGGAACATCCTATACTATTTGGTTCACTTCTTGTATTTTGGATATACGATTTTTGGATACCACTTTCTTTTTACATAAATTTAACTTCCAAGAGCTGAAAAGAAAAATTACGATTATGTACAGGAGGATTGTCCATATAGCGGTTTTTTCATGATTAATTGGGTTTTGAATTCGATTTAATAACTCCATCTAAAATCAATAATAAGTAATTGATTTTGGATTGACCGCATCTCATCCAGGTTAATTGTCTCGTAAGCCCATTTTAATCGAGGATGCTATGTATAGTTTTACCATTACCGTCCATATTGAAACCGGGTAAATGTTTATATGAAGTTTCCATAAGCTGGGTCCGATGGGATTTTAACGTTTTTCCAGTAATGTTTCCATATGACAAAACTCAGGAATATTTATTATGTTTAATGCTGTCGTTTCGTTGATTTTTTGTTTTGTAGTTATTATTAGTGTACGTATTTGGTGTGAGGCGCGTGAATAAATTTGGGAAGCCTAATTAATTTTATTGAGTAGTAATATGATTTGTAGATGGAATAAAAATCATGGAAAATAAATCGTGGATTAAAAATAAAACTTTTTCAAGTAAATGAATAAATTAATTGTACTTGCCACTTGTTGAAATTAACTTATTAAAATCCTTTAGTAAAACCAGCCTAATTTTCTGAAGCGTTTTACTGCTATTATTATATCAAAAATATGAGCAAGACTTCTATCAAGCTCGTGGAGAAAGATAGCTGTCACGAAATTAAGTGGTACATTAGAAAAAGGAAATATTAGCAATAAATATCACGTAAAAAATTTAAATTTTTAGAAGAAAAATCCTAAACAAGTAGGTCATGATAAATTTGTTATCTGTAAATAGTTTATCAAGTCATATGTTTTGATCTTGAAAGTAAATTTAAAAAAATAGTATTTCGTTGTGCATTTGTTTCGGAAATCTAATGTTATATGTCACGTTTATATAATATATAAATGCTCTTGACCTAGTATGACTTACACGATTTAATTTTAAATATTGTATTGATTGTAATTACCGAAATATGATAGTAAAATACCTAAAAATCAATTTTGAATTTAGTGTAAATAGAAAATGAATAAAATATTTTCTTTTGAGTTTTCTTCTTATCTTCTGTAGTTGGACATTGGTTATTGTTTGGTTATTGTTTATCGGTCTAATCGGTATACCGTTTTATATATTTTTCTCATTTTCTATTTTACGTAATGTCTTACTAAATACTAATATTGTTTACACAACATTCAGTGTAGATTTTACGCTTTCCACTTTTACACTTCCCAGCTTTCCACTTCAATTGTTAATTGTAGTTTTTAAATTATAAATAATTACACATAATTCACTGATTATGAGAAACACTTGCACTTCGCTTGGAATGAAATGAAATACAACTTCAAAAAGAATTTGTTAATGAAACCTTTTGGTTATACTTCTTACTTTCATTGCAATTACATACCTGTAATGATTCTTGACTACGTGACATTTTCTCATAAAAGCTACATTTAATGCATAAAGCGCATAGAAACACGGACTTGCTTTTAAAGTTTTTACTTTGCCATCAAGACGACTCATATCTCCGAGGATAAAAATTAACCTCTAGACGTTCAAGTACATTTTGTACTTTTTAATGAAGTCATGAGTGAAAACAGGATAAGTCTACATGTAGATGTACAACATACTTTGATATGCCGCTAGACATACTAGAAACATATCTATGGCAAACATGTTTTATATTCTGCTTTATATGAAAAATAAGGAAAGAAGGTTTTATTAGTGCTATATTATCAAAGACAAAGGAAATACAGTGGCGTTTTGTAACCGAAAGAATTCAATAATTTATTTATTTATTTGTCCTCACATGTGTGTTCTTCATTGAGATCAGCAATTACTATTGCGTATTCTTCTCGATATTTTTTATTGCTATGTGTTGGAGAAGTGGAGAAATCTTGAAATAGACGAAGGATGCCCGATGCAAAAATCCCCACTGTGTGGGATTTTTCCCACTAAAATTGTACTCCTTGTTGGAATTGTAAATTAGGTGGCTTTAGGATTTAGAAGGTTTTAGGAATTAGGAGGAATTATTAAAGGAGGGTTTAGGATTTATCATCACCTTTAGCCTGAAACGTAGTGAGTGAGTAAATAACAGATATTATTGGTATTTACAGCCAAGGGAAACCTGCAACAAACCTTGGCCATAGCATGATCAACTGATAAGGGATTTTCGGTTGATCAGTGGGTGAATGTTGACCTGGATGGAACCATTTTAAATTGAATAGTAGTTGTGTGAAAAGTTGTTTATTCTTGTTTTTCGTTTTTTTTTGCTTTTTTGTTTGTTTTTCATTTTTTATTTCTTTTTGTCTTTTATAATTTTTCTATATAGGTAGTAGGATCATCTGTGTGAAGAGGAATTGATTGAAGGATATTTTGGAGATCCTCAAGAGGTTCCTGCATGGTCTGGATAATTCGAGCTGGCCGATATGGGAAGGTTCCGCGTGTGGCAGTTTGCTACAGTGGTAACTGGCATTCTAGTCGGAATGAAGGTTTTGCCGAGCTATTGTGTTGTTTTCTGCATCATGTTGAGTCGGACACTTAGACTAGAGAGATTTTAGAGGATCAGTGATGTGCCATTTTTGTGTCCCGTTATAAAAGTTGTCAAGTGACTTTTCCAAGTGACGACTTTCTATTTCTGTCTTTTTGGTGCATGCTCAGTGAACTTTGTCATCAGCATACAACGCCCAATGGGTTGGAGATGATAGTAGTACATGATGTACAAAATAGGAGCAAGGACACACCATTGGGTTTTGACAGCTTGAAGGTGTATGGTTCTGTAGAGAGTGTTTACAATTTTGATTTGAGTGGTACGGTCAGATAGATATGACTGAACCGTTTTTATTATGTTATGGTGAAGGATATGAAGCTCATGGAGTTTCAGCAGTAACGTAGCATGCCAGACAGACTCAAAAGCATGAGAGATGTCTAGAAATACTACCCGAGCGCAATGGGCACTGTTTAGTAGTCGCTTAATGTCTGTTTGAAATTTTAAACGTGTTGCGTGCAACAGTAAAACGTGTTGCTCTAAAACCAAATTAGTTCTCTGGGAGACTTTGTTTACTACTACACAGTTTCATAGCCAAGATGTGAAGATTCATTCAAAAGTTTTTCCTAAGACGTTTAGAAGTGTTATTGGTCCATATGATGAAACATGTCTGGGTCTTTTCGAGGTTTAGGAATCATGACCCTTTGGCTAATTTTATAATCGATTGGGAAGTATCTAAATTAGAGACATTTATTGTATATCTCGGTTAGGAGTGATATGGTCTCTGCAGGAATATATCCGAGGATATGATGGGCTAACGCACCTCAACAAGGAGTGGTGTTTTTGCATTTATTTAATGTTTTGGATACGTCATTTTGGGCGATTGGATATAGAATACCGTCCTGTTCAGGAAAATCTATGAGTTGTTTGTTTCCTCAAGAAAATTGGGCTCAACAAGTACATTATTAGGTAGCTTGTATGTGTTTTACAAATAGTCCGTAAGAAATTCGGCTTTATCGGTCGGGTTGTTTAGAAATTGATCTTGTCAAGTGCGATTTTGGAATGGTTTTTTAACTCGTAAGTTGTTGAATTTTTTGCGAGAATTGTTTACCATTACCGTAATCGAGTTTTGATTATATTGTTTCGAATTATATTGCGCCGAGCAAGAGCATTGAGTCTGTTCCACTCGGATTTGATGGCTGTGTTTCTGTGTGCTACAAACCGACGATAATGTCGCTTTTCCTCTTGTATCATATTAACGATATCGGAAGGAAGGGAATGCCTATTTCGAAATGCAGTTTTTAGAGGAATGCTCTCTGATGATAGCGATGTTTGTGGATAAATTGGCTACAATAGTGTTTATTTCAGAAGGGATGGTCATTGGTACTGGCCAAAAGTACATAATGGTCTGATGTGACTGAAGTGTTCGCGAAGCACTCTGGTTCCGTAAATAGGATTATGTTTTCGGCGACCACTATATGATCAATAATTGAAAGACCAGTTCCACAGAAAGTAGGTTCAGTGTGTCTGATACGCTGTAATGGAAATTGACTAAGGCAATTTGTGAGAATTTCGCCGTTTGGGTTGGTTGCCGAGTCGTCAAAATCCATGTGACGAGCGTTGAAGTCGCCTATAATTATGGCTGTTGGAATACTTGAGATTTTCGAAATTTGAAAGATATGCATTTTGTCGGTTAAAAGGAGATTTTTTAGAGGATAATTTTATGTCGTACTACACGGGTATTTATTGTTCCAACCATTGAATTGAAATAATCACGATTGAAACCGTGTTGTCTGAAACGGATACGGAGGTTGCTTTACGCAAGACATTTCGGGAAACTTGTGCATTGACTTGCTGTATTAGGGAGCGTTTGTCCGGAAGTACATTTAGGATGATGTAGGTTAGGACGCAGATGAGGTCGTCTGCATGGAAGGGAGTGTTGAGCCCCGGATCGACCTCTGCCCTTTGCTCAGGAATGTTGGGAATTGTTGTATCGATGCGCCGGGTGGGACCAATCTCATCGGATTTTTTGGAAGCCTTTATTTCTGGGGCACTTTTTGAACCATGTCTCATATCTGCGGTCGCAGTTGAGACATTTGGGTTGGGTTTGCTAGCACTGGCGAGTACGTTAGTGCTGGCCGCATTTGGAGCAGCTCAGTTGGTTTTAGCACATGCCTGGGTACAAAGTTCGATGTATAAGATCTTGTTTACACGGCCTTAGTGCTAAGCATTTATTACTTTTCCATTCACTAAGCACTTAGTAGATCAACTCATTAGATTCACAGATATTCTATATCTGTACCACTACTAGTTAGTGTTTAGTGTGAAGTTGCTGTGAAAAATCGAGTTGCTAAATGCCGGATTTTTAAACATTATATGAACATAATTTTAACATCCTTGATACAAGAGCTTGAAGAGGAATTGAGGACAGAAAAACGGATATGGCCAAGGAATTGGTTGCTAAGAAGGAATACTTATGGGGGTTTAGATGGAATTTTAAGAGAGCTATCAACCGAGACTCAACAAGAGAATAATGCCAATTCAGTTTGTATATTTAAAAAAAAAGTATCTACTGTCATTCAAGGAGCTGATACCAATATCAGATTTGCCTACTAGCGAAAATAAAATTGGAAGTGGCTCTTTCCTTTTTAGCTACTGTTAATAGCTACAGCACGTTATCATACTTCTTCAGGGCTTCAAAACCAGCTATCTTTGTTTGTTACCCAAAGTTTTGGGGACGCACTTTTTGAGTATGTGAGGGAATATATAAAGTTAGGGGTATAGTTCAATAAATTATATAATTTTATGTTTAAAATAATTTACTTTTCTGTTTACAAATAAATTTAAAAATGAGACTTTATTAGAGTATCGCATTAATAAGCAACGTCATGCTCGAAAGCTATTCATGATTGAAGTTATAGCATCAACATCGATATAACTTGCCCCTGGATTTGACTCTTCCGATGTTTAATTATCTGAAATTCACTAATCATAATGAATGGCGAAAAATAGAAAGAGGATTCAACACAATATCGAATTAGCTCGGGATATTTGGAATGGTTGACGGAAAGCATATTTTGGTTCGCGCGGCACCAGAGTGTGGCAGTGAATTTTTTAATTATAAGGAAACAAGCAGTATCATTTTGTAGGCAGCGGTAGACAATAATTACGGTTTTACATACACATAGTGGCGGAACTTTAAAATTTGCCCCCCCCCTCTCCGAACGAAAATAAAACTTAACAAACGTTAAGTAGCAAAGTCTTACCTTCATATTGGCAAAATCGGTAATGATGTTTTTCATTCCCATTTTTCCAGCCGTTTTCGCCTCAATTGAAAGCATTGACAGATCGCTTCACCGGTCTTTACCAATTGTATTACGTGAATATTTTTTTACTACTTTTAATTTTTATTTTGAAAAAAAAAACGGTCAGCTTATGCAAAAGTGACAGGTAGCGTTATAAACATTTGCAGTGCTCTTATCATCTGTGTAATGCTTGCAGTTATAGCTGACAATCTCATAATTAAAAGTTCAGCTAATTCGAGTATGGATGATATTTCTGATATTTCATTGTGTAGCATTGCCTTTACTAGAACCATTTGCAGCAGAAATTCTTTTGATACCACCGTCCTTCATTAACATTAATTTATTTGAATGGATGCGGGAAAGTAATTTTGTGTCACTTATTACATTTCTTTAAATCTATTATCGAGTTGCTTGATAACTACGTTCAAAACTTTTCTAAAAATTCATTATAGTGAATATGGTCAAAATATTTGATCTCGTACCTTAACCCACATTAATTTAATTTGTCATTTAATTTGACGATTTGGGGATACGATACGACAATGTTATCCGCTTTTGCTCTCCATCTAACTGCTTGCTATTCATGAAACTGGTTCTAAAATTGATTCCAGGTATATAAAAGCAATGAACGTAAAATAGTTGAGTATCGTTTGCGTTAGTCTACCGCAAAATTTTAGCTTTTGAGTTCTGAAATAAAAATGACGTGTATGTGCATAAAAAGTTATTATACAATGATTTGAATAATAATTGAGTCGCCTATAGCCCCCCCCCCCCATCGCAATGGAGGGTCCTGTGTTAACAAGTTCCGCCGATGCATATACATATATTGGAGCAAACGGTTTTGATAATGGTGTTTGCAAAAGGGCCTCCATTTGTATGACTCTCAAACGAAACATATTATCAAATGATGGATTCTTTGTTGGAGATGATGCATTTACACTTTCAATAAATTTACTAAAATCATAGAAACACATCCCACTGGCACAGGCACAAAAAGTTCTCAGTTACAAATTATCCCACAGGATTATCGGAAATGTGTTCGGAATTTTAGTGAGCAGATTTAGAGCATTTGAACGTATTATTTCAACAAATATCACTGTCACCGAAAGAAAGTTTTCGTGCAGCATTTACTTTACATAATTTGATTACGTTACTTAAAGACATCGTTGCCGTGCATCATTAGAAATACTGTCAATTAAAAAGGCATGGATAACGGAAATCGTAGACTGGGGTCACGGAAAATTGAGAATTTGAATTTACTGCCAGGTGTTGGCCATTGAGGCCGTAGTAATTACCTACAAAAACAAGATAGAGAACTAATCATTTATATAGTTGGAGCTTGCAGACGTTGCACAGTAACTGGCGTCAATACTAAAGATTAGTACATTCGCCAGCAATCATACTTAGTACCCACTTGCACCTTACCGTACACTGTGTTAGGCGTTAGTTTATAATAGAGAGTCATGGATAAGCGTGTGGTTGTACATAAGGAATTTAAGGGCGTGGTCCGAGAACTTAATATAGTAAAGGCTGATGAGTTAGACCAGGAAGTACAAACTACAAAATGATAACGATTGTGGATGAGACAGTGGATTGCACGAAGAAAATATCTTGGTGGATTGAATTTGCTCATGGAGGAACTGGTTTTAGAGGATCCAATGGAATATCAATAATTAATGCGAATCACAGCAGAAATTTTCTATTTTTTGTTGGAAAAAATTAGTGATAACATTCAGAGGTTATGTAACACTGCAAGTAACATTGGATTTTCTGGCTACCGGAAACAGCATAATTAAAAATATAAGTTATTCTAAATTTTATATTTTAATTTCTTTTTTTATACTTATAAATAAATTCTTGTTTGCGGTTTTTAATTTGCAGGAGACTTGCAAAAAATAACAAACGGATTTAGAAACCAATGGAACTCCCAGATTTTTATGGAGCATTAGATCGAAAGCACGTTCATGTTAGAGCACCTCCGCCCTCTGGGATAGTCTGTTTCAATTATCACGAAATATTCAGTATTATGTTAATGACTCTAGTACACACGGATTTTACTTTAATTAATGTGAGTGCAAATGGAAGATCTTCAGATGCCGGTATAGTCCAAAATTTGTTTTATGCATTAGAATGTGATATTATACCTCAGAAAGGCTGTATTATAGTAGAAATGCTGTATCAGAGGCTGTATCCATAGGCTTAGCTACTTCTCCACAGGATTACCAACCCATACGTCCTCTGCGATTGAATTGCCCTGATTAGTCGCGAGTCCGATTGATATCAGCGTAGAATCCCATGTTTTATGTCCGGACAACAGAAACTCCCTAAAACTTGCCCAGATGCGAGCAAGTACCTATGTACGGATAAGTTCACAGGATTTGCATATAAGTAAAAACCACATATAACAAGACAACCATAATTTATTTTAAAATATTTGTATGAAAATTTTTACACCATATAAATAAATATAAGTATTTGTTAAGGCATATCATAACAGGTGAGATACGCCAAAATAACAATTAAATCTGGTCATGAATATATCACAGTATGATAATTACCTAAATAGTTCAGCACTATTTTAACAAGTTATTATTTTGAAATAATTATTAACTTAAATTATTAATTTGAGAAGTTATTATTCAAGGTTAAATACGAAACAAATAAACAATACATCTTTATGAAGTTATATCATAGGATAATAATTAATTAAATTCTCACAGGAATTTAAAAAAATATTATTTGGACATAATACTAAGTTGAAAATTTATTACTTTGAGAAGCTATTATTCAAAGCTAGATACCAAAGAATAAACAATATATCTTTATCAGAGTATCATAAGTTCAAGTAACTATTGTTACGTAAAACAATATGAAGCAAGCCTAAGTAATCTCACGCATAATTCTATTATTTTAAATAATCTTAACAACCCCACTCCGTATTAAAATAACAGATTAAAATGGTTACCGCAAAAACATATACACAAGATGAACCATTCAAGGCCCTTTACTAAAAATATGTTTGTTCACTTTAAAAATAGTTTTCATAAATCAGATGCAAGTATTAACTTCCTACCGCATGCAAAAATGCGAGGACAATATCACTTTAAATAATTATTTAAATCAAAACAATTATTTGTTCTGTCTTTGACTAATTAAGCCTGACTGAGCACAACACAAAATTCAATATATAAAAATGAAATTTAAGTAATATTCAAATCCATTATCATAAGAAGTTTCCTACCAATTCCTACCAATTCAAGATTAATTCTTCCCCTGAACTCTTCCTTTTTCAGTATAATACGGACTGGCAATAATTATATAACAATGCATGGACCTAAAGTAAGATAAAGTTTTTGCGTGAGGCTTTGACTAATTAATGATAAACAACAAGACTTTCAAAATGATAGGCTCTAAATGATGGAAACAGAGATACGTAAAATACTTGAAATTTTCCTGATGGACTGCGCCACTAGCTAATTCCAGAAATACACTTCGTGTTCACCTTACTGCCGTGATGCACAGAAACCTCCACTAAGTTCTGCAGCTGCAGTACTCTCTGAGATAGTCATCCATTTTGGCCCGGTTGTCAGCCTGACGAGCGACCAAGTTGCACGAGGCGAAAAAAAAATTCCAAATCCACAAAAAAATCACAGACTCCAAGATTGAGAGTAGCCATAAGTTGGTTGTTTTTTTCAGACGATGAACCAAAAAGAAACCACCTTGCGTAGGAATTGCCAAACAGCCTCTGCGTGCCTCACCATTCTAGCCTCATACCACGAACAAGGGTACGATTCCGCAACTCCATTTCCTTATAGTAACTCTAAATTTGCAGGGTTTTAGATCGGTTAGAAATTGACAATAAAATTGAGAATTAGAGCAGGGATATAAGAATCGTCGGTAAAACTCCTAAATCCTGACTAGATATTACTACGCTTAAAATATATTCCATTATTTTCTACTCGTCATATATGACTCGCGCAGTAGTATTCGCTACGTGCATTAATTTCATACAAGTGTGCTGTTAGCATACAGAATCAGCCAGTGTCAACTACAGTTTCCTGTTACCCTCAGTCAGTCATAATTAACAGCTGGTAAAACGAACGTAATCTGACATTGAACAGATAACATTGCCAACAAAAAAAAAGGTCGACTCGTAATAAAAAGATTAACCTTCTGATTAAATACATAGTGCAATTAATTAATGGTCGGCACTACACATTACATCATAAGATCCTGACTACGTAAGTTTAGTTAACAAGGTAGCTAACTGTAAACAACAATTTTCCTATGAAACAACAGTCCATAGTTTCCTGTTTTAAATACCAATCAGATTTTGATCACCTCGGAGCCTAGGCTATATTGCTGAAAAATTTCCATTAATATTACACACTAGGAAGATAAATGAGCTATTGTGAAATAAATATACTTCTGAAAGACAATAACAACAAATATCCTACAAGTTATACTAATATCTCTTATTTACAATAACACAGTAAGTACACTATACATTATAACTAGGTACCCTCTACAATATTTCTTAATGTTTCTTAGTTCGCACAATAGTCTGCACCTGTCTTATTATTTATACTCTCAACAGAGACATTCTACAAGACGATACTTTTTCGCTCAAGCCATACCTCATGAAACCTTACTCATCTATTTAACTGACATGAGGCAATAAAACTATTTAATTATCGCTTGTCAAGAGAAAGAAGAATTGTCGAAAATGCTTTCCAAATATAGTAAGAGGATTCGTGTTGTATTTGTTGAAAAGACTGTTCATTCTGCATGCACTTTACACAATTTTCTTCAAAAAACATCTCCAAATGTGTATATGTACCGGGGTTCAGCTGCCTACGAGGACTTGATAATTCAAGCATCTTCGAAAACAGAAAAACTTAATCTGCTTCAGTGTATTACAAATAAAAGAATTACAAATCCAGCAAGGCAGGCAAAATTGATTCATGATAAGTATAAGAAATATTTTATAACCACTGCTGAGATCGATTGACAATTACGAATGATATCGTATTATGAAAAAATATAATTAAAACATAAATTTCTTTAAGACGTTTCATTGAAAAATAATTATTAATATAACTTGTTTATCCAGTATATGCTCCACAATACTGTTAGTTTAAATTCATATACCATGAAACATTTGGAAAATTATATTGTGTGCACAAGAGAACTCCAGTTCATTAGAAAAGTTAACAGGTATATTTACGATGATTTCACAATTAGGCACTATTGATTCAGAATAGCAGCATATAGAAGAATTAGATTAGATGAAGCTGGTGGTCCGAGTAATTACGTATGTATAGTAGAGCATATACTGGATATAGAAGTTATATTAAATAATGAAGGCCGAGACCAAGCTTTTACATCGTTTGATTTGCATGTGGTTGGAACATATTCAGATTTGCAAATAAACTGAATATGTTCCTGTGCGACGAATGCTTCACGTTTTGATAGTTTCTTTAATTGTGCATCTACAGAAGACCTAAAAATATCGTATTAAATCTTCTCAATTCTTCCGGTTAACTCTTGCATATCCTTAACGATCACAGCCATTGTATTTCATTTTGATTTCTTTGAATTTGTTACATTTGATGTATTTGCCGATTCTCGCTGAGACAAAAGATTTTCTGAGTCTGCATTGGATGCGGTTTGAGTACTTTTTTGTTGTTCTGAATTTTGATTCTAATTATCTTGTAAATTATAATCAATTAGTATTCAAATCAGAGTATTTGTATACAAAGTATTTGTATTCAAATCATACACTATAAAACAAATAGATGAGCATGCATACTAATTTTATATAGAAAACTACAAATATGCTTACCAAAATATCCCACACTGGTGTTTTGCTTTCAATTTCCATTATTATTTCATCCATATCGTAATACCATATAATATTTTCAACGGTAAAGATCATCGATTCCCCTTGCCGAATGGCAGGACTTTTGAATTTTCTGTTTTCCTTGGTAATACGTCCATCGAAGGACTTGAATTTTAGCTCGAATTTCCTCTTTTTTCTATCGTCGAGAGTTTGTAGGAACAAACAACAATTAGACCTAATTCCCCGGAAGTTTAATTAAGAAAAATAATAGAATTTAAATAAGAAAAATAATAGAATATGTTCTAACGGAAATATTATACCAATTATACTTATGTATAAACTTCTAGCTTTGTCCGTCTGGAACGCTTTTGATACTTATTATATCATAAGTTTGTTGTCACGTTTAGTTTACATTCAAT
>WYDF02302775.1:0-15480 GCA_009867245.2 Adranes taylori
ATTATTTGCATATTAACTATAGCACTAAATATCGTATATCTAATTCGTATTAAATGTTGAAAAAATATCCACATATGGAAAAAATATTTTGTCTAGAAATGAAATAGAAATCAAATTAACAATTTTCCCACACATGAAAGGACATCGTTCTGATGATATTCACAACATCAGGACAATTCCGATAAATCAAGTAAACGCCATATCTCAAATTGAATTTCAGACTTGCTTTCAGTCAGAGTTAAGACAACCTAAAACAAGAGTATTATGTTCAGAATGGATTACTTTGAAGAAAACAATACTAACATTCAGGAATAAATAAAGAATATTTGAGAAAAATGATAATTCTTCGTATTATTTGATCATACCTCGTATAATGCCAAATGTTCACTCATGTTTTGGAGAAAATGCTGCCATTTTCTATGTTATTTCCAAACGCAGAAACGGAAACTTTCTGGTATAAAGGAAATCATAATTTCCGTCCTTCATTGTTCCAATAATCAATGACAATTTTTCACTTTTGTATGTGAAGCGCAATTTTTGCGGCTACAAGCAGAAACTTATTCATTTGTGTATTATTTGCTGATTGTTGATACTTTTGCACACAGTGTTTAGAGACTATTGATTTGAAATTCGAAACATGTTAATTGTCTATTCTTACAGATTAAAGTGTCTTTATTATAATTTTGCCAATGATTTTAATCTGTAATATTCCATATATATATATATATATATATATATATATATGCACGGAACACAGTGACTTCCTTAATAATCACAATAACTAGTTTATAACGAATATATTTTAGAGAACAAAAAATCACCCTTATTGACTGAAGTAGGAATCAAAGCCATTTAAAAAGATGTAACAAAAAATAACCATAAACGGAAATTTGTCATGGCTGAATCGATTAACTTGATTTTTGAGAACCGCAGGTTTGATTATAACTTTTGAACAATAGCCGCACGCGTGACTATCACGATCCAATTATTCAAAAGCTTATATAGGATGAAGTTGGTGGCAAAAGTGTGATGGAAAAAGAGGCTAAACCAGTCTGATGGGAAACGTGTTTCGATTGAGTAGAAAGTTTGAATGTAAGCAGCACAAAATATTTGAGGTGTTGAATTTAACTTTGCTGATAAACAGCAACAATTATGTAAAACCGTAGGAATTTTGTTACAAGTAATTTATTTGTACATATTATTTTAATAATATGCATCCAAATTGTGCGTTTACTTTAATGTAACAAAGCGTTTTCGATACAAGTGGTTATGCTTAGGAAAATATGAGACCATAAGAGGTGTTTTAAAAATGTTAGTTTTCTGAAATTAGTTTTCTTACATATGAAGTTAGTTTTCTTACATATGTGTATCTCATAAATATAATGAAAACCAAGATAAACTAAAACTAAACATGAAATTGTATTATATAAACTATTATGCCTATTAAACTATTAAGAGAAAGTAGTTACTTGCAAATTATAGATTAATTTAGATTAGTAAATAATCTAAAAATAAATACAGAGAAAACACAAATTCTGCAGCAAGGACGCAATAATTAAAATAATTTGAACGTAATAGTTAATAACGAGAAGATCAAATGGGTAAATAAAAGTAATATTTACGTGTCAGGATAGATGCAAGATTAAATTTTCAAAATCATGAAAAATATTTGATTACAGTAATGACAAAAAGTATATTACTTTAAAAGTTTAAGTACCAAGTACTGTATTATTATTGTTATATTAGGTGGAATTTCGTATTTCTATTGTACACTTTCTTGCTATAAATATCATATCTTTGTCCACCTTGGATTAACGATCACCCCTAAAGTGAACTTAGAATAATTGCAAAGTTGAAAATATTACTAACAAACGACAAGCACTTCTTTCGCAATATCGCGGACTCATCAGGTTTGTGTGCGTAAAATTTTCAACTTAACAATATTATCGCTAAAACAAGTATTTTCACCAATGTACCCTTAATGAAAAGTTTATCCTGGTGTTTGTTAACAATAACCCAACTTTGCTGTTGATACTTTGCTGTCCACACTTTAACGGTATATTGGTACATTGGTTTAACGGTACGCTTTTAGCAATGGTACTGTAGAGCTGAAAATTTTTCACACACAAATCGGATGATCCCGTGAAACGGCGAAGCAAGTAGTTATTGTTTGTTAGTAATATTTTTCAACTATGCAGTTGAAACATATTAACATTGATAGATTAGTTGAAAAATAAGGGTATAGCGCAATTTCTTGCTATAAATATAAGCAATATTTACAGCAAGAAATTCTGGCAGCTTAAACCTGTTCGAATTATTATGCGAGCTGATTAGTTTATTTTTGTACTGAAGATGAATTCATATCGAAAAGTAGTTGAGATTGAACTTGTAAATATACATATATTTATACGTTAATATAACCCAAATTGTTCATAAGACCTATATTGAATTTTTGTTAATTCTGTTTGTACTGAAGATAATTTATATCGAAACGTAGTTGAGATTGAAATTGTAAATATATGTATATTCATACGTTTACATAACCCAAATTGTTCATAATAGCTATATTGAATTTTTAGTTTATTTCTATACTGAAGATGTATTGATATCGAAACATAGTTGAGATTGAACTTGTAAATATACATATAATTATACGTTAACATAATCCAAATTATTCATAATACTGTTTCGCTTGATTCCTATAAAATTTTAATCTGGAATAAAAACTGGTTTTGTATTAATAATGATATGAGAACAATATCAGGCAGTTCACATAGTGTACGGAACTTGCTTTAAAGATAATCACCCACACTACACCAGTCTAATACGTTATCGTTAATTAAACATATTATTATTTACGCGTTAGAAATTATTTGATTTCAAACATTTTTGAAAAACTGTAGTTACTGGACTGTTTAAAATTTTTTTAGCTGTCACGTAGTCCACTTTAGAATGTGTTATTAATTTATTGTGAATCAGGTTCAGGCTTTATAACATAGGGTAATACATCCATTTGACGTGTGTTGACAATTAAAAATATGCGTGTGTTTTCGTTGGACATGTATTAAAAGCTCTAGCTTCCTACGGCTTAGTATCTTTAGCTACAATTGTTTTCGCAATTTTTGGTGAGGTCCAGATATTAAATTTGGTTTTTGTCTTACTGACTGTTTAGATGATACCTATTATTTACATGTTTCTTCTATTCGGGGTAACAGAAAACTCATCCAAGTTTTAGAATATTAAAGGTATTTACATAGCTTTAGTTTTCATATAGAGCATTTTTGCTTACAAACAACCATATTTATTTGATCTAATTCATATATTTATATAATTTAGTCGATTTTGAAATTTAGCGGAAATTTTTCTTCAAACAGGTTAAATACAATTTTGAAAGTTATTTAATCTATTTAGCAATGCATGTAGATCTGATTAATCGATAACATTTTAAATTACGCGGGAGTTTTCCTTTAAACAGGTTAAATTCAATTTTTTGAGAGTTCTTTCATATATTTTATAAATGCACGTATATGGTTCAATCAGCCGCCAAAGTAGTTTAAAAGTTTTTTTTTAATATAACCCAAAAAAAAAACGCGCGTTTTCTATCTGTTAATTGGCACTAATGTTGCAAACGTTGTGTCCCGCGCCCCGCTGTGTTTCGTTTATGCTGGCCTGGTGCTTCGCTAGAGGCTGATTTTATAAAACTTAACAGAGTTGACTGTCGTTTAGATTTTGGCGCTGTTGATATAACCTTATCTGGTGCTCTGCTGTGTTGGGTGGGAGACTGCTAAACCTCATTGTATTTCGGCGCTTCGCTAAAGACTGCTATGGTCTAACTAACCACAGATAGGTCAATTATTGTTTCATTCGTTTGCCTCTCATAATCAGTAGTTAAAGAGTTTTTTGACCTAAAGAAATATAACCTAAAAAATATCGCGCGTTTTTTTATTAATTATTACTAGTACAATGTAAAAATACGCCCTTTTTGATGTAGAATACTTACAGCATAATGGTGATTTTAATTGACTAACGGTACAGTGGTAAAAAAAACCCCATTTTTCATGGGGTTTTTTTACCGTAGAATTTAAATCTCCTTGAGTGCATAATTTAGCTATATCACAATAGCCCACATATGTTCGCACCGAATAAATCAAATTTAGAATTTCTTAATGTGTGAACGTAATTTTAATTGCAGAATTGAAAAATCTTACTATCATACGACAAGATCTTGTTTCGCTGTTTCGCGGTCGTGTAACTATTTCAATTCAGTTTGACTGCCTCACTTCAGTCTTTCGAGTCTACTATAGTCGCTAAAAAGCATGTATATTTGTCATTGTACCGTTAGGAGACGGTTATGATAGCAAAAATTCCAATATTTGCAATTGATGGCAAGTTGGTCGGATGTACCAGTTAAATAATGTATATGTATACAAAATGTATACAAGCCATCGTTCTTGCACTTGAAATATTAATGTAGAATTTAAATCTCCTTGAGTACATAATTTAGCTATATCACAATAGCCCTAATTTCAACTTTAATATTTTAAGTTTTTTGTGAGCATCCGTTCGACCAAGGCAATCAAACATGTTGGTGGTCTACCGTGGTGTCGGGGCTTACCCTGAACTACCATGTGTTTGTTGCGAGATATGTGACCAAAAATGACAGAATGTTTCCGTAAACTAACTTGGGGAGTCGTTATCGTTAAGTCGTTAAAAATAGACGTGTTTGTCCTATGTGCCACCCATGGAACGCGTAACAGGCGTCGCCAACACCACATGCCTCCATGTGGCGAGATTGATTGTCTGTACGCAACGTCCATGTCTCTGATGCACACGTCATCACGAGGAACATTAGTACATTCAATAAGTTAGTTTTAGTCGCTTTCGTTATGGATTTATTTCTCCAAACCTAAATGAGCTGGGATGAGCTGGGACATCGCATTATGAGCCAACTGCATTCGTCGTCGTATGTCTACTTTGCAGTTTCCCTCGCTGTTCACGACGGCTCCAAAATATACGAATTGACTCACCGCCTTGTAGTTGCCGATCATTTTGCTATTTCACCGGTTTAGCCTCTTCCTATCGACAATCATTAGTTTGGTATCTTTGAAGTTTATAAGTAAACCATACCCAGTGCTTTTCTGTTCTAATCTGGTTGGCGGCTATAAGTACAGTGTCGTCCGCGAAACGCATGTTGGGGATTCTATTTTCTCTTATTTGCATGATATGTTGTTGTCAATCTAGATAATGGAGTGGCACGCGTCACCCATGCTCTTTAGGAGATGAACAAGATGCCTTATGACATCCCAGTCACTTGCCACTGCAGACTCAATTTTAGGGCGTAGTATGGTTAACTTGTACACATCGGAAATAGTTTGTGGCTCTTCTGTGGAGTAAGTTAGACCACTAGGTAAATTATGACAATACTCATTCCAGGCTTCAACTACTTCCGATAGTTCAGTCACCAGTTTTTGTTGTTAATAGCTCAGGTCCGACTGGACTGTTTGCGAACTATTTGGTTCTTTCGTAAAGAATTCACCTGTTGTGACGGTTATTGCGTGAGTTTGAATCTCAGTACAGGTTTATTGAGATAGTTGTTTCCAATGCTTCTTTATATTTCTGAATAGTTTCCATACGATCATCAAGTCCTTACAATTTTAGGTGTCGCCTTCTGTTGACTAGTGACAAAGTGTCTTCTGAGATAAATTTTTGTCGCACTGCAGCTTGTGCAAATGCTGTTTGCTGAATTACAGCTACAAACTTGCACCAAAAAGTTTTACTTCAATCTGTAAGTTTTTGTTGCATGGAGAGGTCAATTTATTTTGAGAGCAGACATGTTGGTTTAGAGCACAGTGCACTCCTGGCAGTGTTTTGGCCATTCTTAATGAGCTACAATCAGAATCAAATCGAGATTCCTGTAGAACTCGCTGGGTAATGTCCACGTCTAGAATCTTCTCTTCGGTTTTTGAAATAGTGTATTTCCTATGGTAATATCAGTATCAATGCAGAACTGAATTAGATGGTGTCCACATGCATTGCGTGTCCTCAGTCCATACTGCCCCATTGCCGTTGTTATTGCCCCACATCTCTTTTATTCACTAATAAAGGGACTTTATCCAGGACTATTTTCTGGACAAGGAGAGATTCAAACATCAATAAGATGTTAATTAAGTTAAACTGTTTCAACATAATCAATGAAGAGCTTAATATTTATACTAAGTTAGCTACAAGTTCTTGCATCACTACTTACAAAGAAATCTGTCAGCGAATCTACACGTGCATGATTACATAAATACAACTTTTCATTAGGACAGAATAATATCTTCACATGTACAATTAATTAGTTGATCCTTAGTTCCTTGGTCTCGAGTAATTTCTGAGTAATTTGCTTCATGTACAAACACATGTTAATAATCACTTTTCGAGAAATTCAAGGTTATATGCTTTTGTGCGAAACTTTGTTAAATTTTCGCAACTTAACTATCATACATTTGAAAGATATAGTCACGTGAAAAGTAGAAATGAAGTACGAGACACTATTTGAGGAAAGAAAAATGAAGAGAGGTACATCGCCAAATTCCAACGTATATAAATCTCTGCGGACAGTACCAATTAAATCTGGACGTAGAGAAGCATTTCAGTAGGGTTTCACGGCGACGGAAGAACAGACGATGTAGTGTGGCGCGCGGTAACAATAAAGCAGGAGAGGAGTCGCGCTGTGGCTGGCAACTGTTGGATCGACGGGAAATCGAATAAATCACTTGGTTGACGGCGTAATGTGAACTGGCCAGAAGTCCATGTTTGTAATTCATGTACAATACCGGGATAATCGAAATTTCGACGTTTGCTTTCTGATAATAACTCTTAAGCTGTTGATAATATATTGTAAAATTTGCAGCAAACATGGCAATAGTTACATATGTAACGCGTGATACAATCAGCATACATAGTAATAACTAAATCCATATAGCAAACATTAATGCGAGGAATTAAAAAAATTATTTAAGTAAACATAATAAGTAAGAAATATTAGGTTCTCGTAATGTAGATTTATTTAAAATATTAAAACTCATTGTGTACCAAAAACTCTAATTCTAATAAAAATTGTAATACTATGAATGTTCACGTCCAGCGTTGTTTTTAATGATAAATAAAATTCTTCGGATTTTTGGACAAACGTAACATATTTAGCATCGTTTTTATGACATCAGTCGACATTCCCGGCCTAGTACTTTTTAAACCATAATCAGGACTAGAAACAATAATTTAAAAAAATTATTATGGTGTACTTAACACTAGTCACCAATTTTTTACACCATCACTAATTTCGTATATAAAGAAAACTTCAAATCTAAATCTCATATTTATACAAAAACGTTCAAAGAAGACAAATGTTTCTTAGACAAAATAAAGATTTACTTATTATGACAACATTTGAAATATTGAAATAATAATAATCTTTATTAAGGGAAGACCCCAATATAAACAAAATAATACAATATGTAGTAATTTAAAAGAAGAGTGTTAGAAATAACGGTTTTTTAAAACTATGTAATATATTCTTAAAATTTGAGTAATATCGTTGATAAAAGAGAAAGATACATAAAATGAAACTACGTTCAAATTATAGAAAACAAGACAAAATAAGAATGTAGAAAATAAACAACATATGATAATATACACTGTGTGATTAAATCAGTCAAGGTAGCTGACTATAAGTACTCTGAGAAGATGTCCAGTTGAGGGAAGATTTTAGAGTTTTTGAGTAATACGGAAAGATAGGACGAGGCAGAGACAAAAAAAGGCGAGAGCAAAAGGACGTGCATAGACGGAAACAAGCTGTGGGCTTAGATTTAGAAGACGTTTAGATTTTTTTTGGAGAGATAAAGTGCTTGAATCTTAGCACGGAAGGTGTAGATTTAGTTGGTCAAAAAGTCTCATACTTTTGTTGATGGAAGAGTGTAGTGCATAATTGGTGCTGAGAGTGTTAGTATAAACAGTACTGTAATGGTGCAGGGTTCAATTCGGAACATTGCATCTCACTTGTGGTAAAAGCTCTGAACAGTCTATAATACGATTTAGTAGCTTGAAGAATACAACGTCATCAGCGAGCACCCTACGGATTTTTAATGGAACCAGATCTAAGAGATTGAGTATTTGAGCATAATCGTGGTCAACAATATGGATATTCAATCTCTTAGCGCAGTGTCTGTGAAATCTGTTTCAAACTCTTTCTGGAGTCCGGCTATATACGACATACAAAGAGTTTAAGATGGAGGAGCCATATTCAAGAGTAGGTCTGACTAGAGAGACATTTAAGAGTTTAGTGGAGACGAGAGTGAGACCCTTGGAATTACGCTAAACAGTCCTAAAGTTGTCATAGACGTATTCACAAGATATTGATTGTGAAAAGCAAAGTTTAAAAGGGAGTCGAAGCAATGCCCAAATCCTTGACTGTAGCTTATTGCTTTAAGTCTTTACTTCCAATTTTATATTGGAACAGAAACCTTTCTGCCTTGGGATAGAAGCTAACAAAATAGCATCTCTCCACATTAATGCCTAATTCATTCAATTTGGACTATTCAACAAATTTGCACAGTTCCGCTTGAAGTGCTTTTTGATTTTCTTGTGATGGTATTGGTTTAGAAAGTTTAGGTTCATCGGCATAAATCAGGATTTTACAAGTATTGAAATACTTTGATGTCATTAATAGAAAGATTGAACAATAGAGGGGATAAGTGACATCCTTGTGCATTCCAGACAAGACGTTTACACGAGTAGATAGAAAATTGTCTATTTTACAAAATGAGTACTATTCTCCAAGAAGATCTTTACCAATCGTAACAACCTATCATCGAATCCCATGGAGTCCATAGTAGGTGATTGACTGGAGCAAAAGCTTTGGAGAAATCTGCATAGATCAGGTCTACTTGAGATTTCTTTATTCAATACTCAACAATATCGCATTGCAATTTCATTAAATAAGCTGTCAAGCATTTTGGGGATGATAGACTGCCTGCATATTCCTCTATAATTTTTGATATCTTTTTTATCACCTGACTTAAATATAGAAGTTATAAAGCTCGTTTTCCAAAAATATGGAAAAACCCCCGAGTTCACATTTGAAACACAAAATTGTTACGCATTCTTTAAGCAGCACATCAGATAAACTATCAGCACCCACTTTTGTTCAATTGGAAAGATGTTGAATTTTGAAATCTGATATCAAAGGAGTATTTCTGGATGAGCTTTGGGTTAATCGAAGTAAGTTTATACACAGAGTTAAAGTGTTCAGCAAATAAATTAACAATATCTATCCCATTTTCGACAATTTGACTATCTAAGAACATTTGCTCAGACACATTTGTACTTTGTACTCGATATCAGCAATATAGGATTCGAAGCATTTCTCCACCAGAAGTTTGCATTTGGAGCGAAGATTAGAAAACAAATTGTAATTTACGTTGTATTTTGAGTTTATATACATTTTATGTTCTGTGCGTTTCTGAAGAACCAGTTGCTTCAGTTCATCATCAAACCAGATCGGGAACCGGGGTGTTTTAGTACCTTCACTGGGACATATGCATCCAAGGCTTTATTGACAATATAATAAAATACTTCAGTAGCTGAGTTTACGTGTAAGCCATGGAGAATTCCACTCTATCAAGGAAAAAAAGGAATTTAATTTTTGGGAAAATCTACATTATGAAAATCAATACAGATCAGCTCAAATTCCATATTGTTGCTAACGTCTGTGTTTAGGATAGAATGGTAAGCTATATGATGCAAACTGTTATCAAAGATCAGATGAACTGAGGCTAAACAGGATATTGCAGTGCAATTAGAAAATAGTAGTAAAACACAATTAAGTGAAACACCCCTACTATTACCTCTACTTACATGTTGAAGAAAAGTTTGAGAAAGTTTAACCATTTAGCCAAAGCGTGTGGGCGATTTATGCATACAACGTTAATCCCCATGTCGTCGTTGGTCCAAGCCACCTCTGGTAAATTGAGATCGTTATAAATAATGAACTTAGCATTTACCAAGCATTGTGTTAAATGTTCGACTACTTGACAGTGAGTTAAATAAGCAGATTCCGATGAGTATAGATCGGGATATATAAGCTCCACTGACGATGATGTCCTTTGTACCATGCATTATTGAAACAAATAGCTACTCAACCTTGTAGATATTTAAATCAATCTGTCTTAGAGGTAAATATTTTTTGCGGCGATAAGTGCGCCCCTCCTCTCTCTTTGGTCCTGGAGGATGCGCTGCGGTCCCACCGAAAAATGCGAAACGAATCATCGAAGAGTTCCTTATCGCCGACAAGCGGTGACAACCAGGTTTCCATAATAATAATTAGATCATATAACGCACAAGTGTTTACATTTTTTAGTGTCGTTAATTTGGTTCTCGGACCTCCTGCATTTTGATAGTAAATATGCAGAGGAAAGGTTATTAGTTTTTTTTATTAGTCTGATTCTTTGACAGTACCAATGCCTTACCATTTATATATTTCATAAACCACTGTTTCCCATTATTTAGTCTATTTTTCGCGGTCAGTATCATTTTTGCTTCTTCATATTCTTTTTCTTGAAGTTTCGTTTGGTCGAGACCTATTTTTACAATGCCATCGGTTAACTTATTCCTATTAGACATAACAAATCTTGCATCCTTGTTGCTCGAGAGGACTACTGCTAGAGGTCTGCAGTAATTAGATCTTTGGTGGCTTATTCTGTAGTAATATTTTTTGAGTTATGGCCGATAGGGCTCGCCTTCAGTGGTCATTACTCTTGACAAATCTTTTGAATTTATTGTACATGAGTTTAGAGACTCTTTCTCGCAGATCTGTATATCACTTCACGACAGATTTCTTTTTTACTTTTTAAATTATTTTGACACATGTTGTCAAATATTCTGAGTATTATTTTGATCGTTTTGGCGAAGATTTCGAGTATGGCGTTGAATGTTGCTTTCAGTATTTTGAATATTATTAGATCATTATGTTAAATATTTTTGATTGATATTAAGATGACATATTCTGACATATTCTGGCTTAAGAAATATATAGTTCTCTATTGCCCTATAAGCCAATAGATATATGACAAATATATTATGAGTTATAAGGGTGTTTATCTCAGAGGTTATTTGGCAATAAGCAATTGATATTTTGGGAGTAATATTGTAATTTGGAAATGAGTTCAGAAAATCCAAGAAAAGGTTCAAAGAAACACATTGTGCCAAATGAAATCAGCAACTAGAAGAAAAACAAAACCACATTGGAAGTCGTGAGCACCTACTTACGTCCCGGAGAACAGAAAGGGAACTACTAGGAAACATACTCACTTCAGTCTTCGGAATGAACGATCAAAGACATAAGCAATTTAATTCGAAATCAACAGAGATTCATGGATCTAACAAATAAACAATCTAACATCATGATCTCCACCATAACCTGCATAAATAGAATCGAGCAGCATATTAACAATAAGTTGGAACAATTCCAAGTGAAGCACGTTATAATAAGTGCAACGATATCACGATGAGGCGAAAATGAATGAAGTGTACGTTCACATGGTAAATGCCTACATCATAACTGAGAGCCTGGTAGAAGAAGTATACAACCATTGTGAAAGGTTAGGCTCCGTAATGTATAGGAACGGGAACATCAACGATTGTCTGTCACTAGCCCATGTTCACCAGCGCATAATAGAAGCAAACGCAGCACTACCACCGAAAATGAGAAGCCTTAGCAAGCAAATAGCACAGATCAACCTCCAGGCAGACGGAAACGGAAACCATAATGACATTATACTCTTATTTTCCAATCATGGACGTTATGCCATTTAACTATTCCCAGGAAAGTGGGCCAAACCAGTGGTGTCAGTCAACTAAAACATTGAGCAGTACTTTCAATTGACACATGCACAATTACCTATGCGACCATCTACTAGGCAATCAAAATTGCGTCGCAGTGCCATATATAAAAATCCGCAACAGATTCAATGTCGAAGAAAGCCATATTCCTTGAAAATAGCGGTCTGGAAACAGATGATGACGACCAATACTTGGATCTTCAGCTTGAACCAACCCAAGGTCATATCAGTTATCTTCAACGAAACCAGGAAGCATATTATGATTCAATACGTAGGAATCAGAAGGCTAGAAGATGGATGCCAAATTCAAACACCCACATCGATCATTCGTCCTCAGCAACAAGTTAGCATCCCGTAGTCGATTCGGTATACAGTTACGCAACACTTCATTCCATCAGCAGATGTAAGCCTCGAAGAATCCCAAGAGATCACAGGCGGCGATCTACGTCTGATACAAACCAGGGAAGATGTACTTAACTAGAAATTCAAGAAGTCGATTTTGCACCACGTCAAACACCCATCGATCATTATTAACAGTCGTATGGATCTTCATAGGACTTATAGGGATTCCTCATCAAGCAGATCTGGAATGTCCTATCGGGAAAGAAAGGCACTTCAAGATATTAGAATCATTGAACGACATGAGGTTCCATCCACCCAAATTTCAACTTCTCCGCTCCCAGGTGTCGGCATGTCCAAGTTAGGACAGTGAAAAATTATCAGGTTGTTAGAAATTATTATTTATTGAAATGTATTATAAGTTCATATTATTTCTATATCTAAATATTTTATATTTTGTATATTAATCATGTCATCAACCCTAAATAAAGGAAAATTTTCTTATAATAAATTTCCTGTAATAAAAGATATCATGTCAGGAAGAATTTAATTTTTAAAGGCAAGCAAATTATTATTACATATATTTTGTTTTTAAACAGTCATTTAATTTACGTAATAAGAGTACTATATCGAGATCACATATTTAAATTGCTTTTTTTTCAGTACATTCTGCTGAATTGTAAAATCAGTAAAACTAATTACACCATGACCTGCTGATGTAAGGTCCAACAAACACATTCCACTAGATAGGCAAAATACACTGATTGTTTATAATTCTATAGGAATGTAATTTTAATAAAAAAAACTTATAGCATTATAATAAACGAGATTTTTATTCAGAACGTTGTATAGCGTGTTTGATTTATAATACGCTCCTTCTTGTTTAATTACTCCAATTTATTACCAATATAAATTTAATAAATTACGAGTTTAAAAGCTGCTATTATCGAGCCAAGCAAGTACTCTAGCGCAAACCTCGAATTTGTTCATTTTGTTAAATGCAATATCAGGCCTATCGGGCCGTAACTTTTATACATGACTCTATGTAAAGGAACATAATTTAGTTCAATTTTCCGGTCATGCGTAAATATACCGGATCTATTCACAAGTTTTTATGTAATCTCCAATTTTTTATGAATTTTTCGCAAGTATAGACTTGGATATTACCATAGGTAAGCTTAATTGCTTTGTGAAAACAACATGAAATTCTCAGGTTCAAATTGTTATGACAATTTGACTATGGAAAATAGAGATTTTACTACTAAGTAAATGTCATACTTTTACAACAACTAGGCGGTACAAGGACTTACGTGCTCACAAAACTTTAAGTAAAGTTTCCATCCGCTCTCGACTGTAAATTGCCTTAAACTGGCGAAAAGCAATTTAATTTAATGTTCAAACGGATATTTTTTTATTAAATTTCTAAAAAGGAATAATGAAATTTAGGTTTTTATAAAGTTGGAAATATGATTAGTGAAACTGCTTGCATGACTTAATTTATATTTCATGTGGAAAAACATTTTCAAGAAATGAGATATTCTAAAGATCAATACAAATTGATATGTCCGACGCAAAAGCAACCGTAGGAAGAATAAACAAACGTACGCCAAGGGAAGAAAAAAAAAACGAAAAAAGACTACCTGACGAAAAAGACGTACTTAGTTCTCGCTACGTATTGAACGAAAATGTACAAAAAAGACGAGAGCTTTGAGTGACGTTCGAGTCGCGTTTACGTTTAGATATATACATATACAGTCGCTCACTCAACTCCTATTTTAGATTGCACTCGTTTATATTGGCTCTATGGGTTGAAATTGCATGTGCCAATTTATTCAATGCTAGCTTTTAATGCTTGACTTTATGTTTGAGATGTTCTATTTCCTTGCTCATGTCTGTTGAACTGTAAATTCGAAGTTTGTAGAAAATGTTAAATAAGCATTGATTATCGTTTTACATTTTGTACAAAAACTTCTTTCGTTTAGTTTAGTTTAGTTTAGATGCTGCGAATTGAATATTAGATTTGAAAATCTAATTATGCCTTCGATAGATCAATAACAAAATGCGGGTCATCTGGTAAAAATTATTTATTAACCCTTTATAATTTAACCAAGCGCAATCGTTTTGTTTGTTTATCATTGGCTGAATGGTAGAAATTATCTCATCTGAAAAAATGATGTTCAGAAACTCGCCAAGATTGTGCAAGGGCACAAGGTCCTTCGTTTTATCTAGCCACTGCTTACGCTGCCGTTCGTCAAGTTGGTCAACTTTTTGCACTTTGAGCTCAATTGAAGATCATTTTGCAGGATGTGTCAAACGCTCCATTCGGATATTCGCAGTTTTTTTGCCATTTGATTGGACGATGTCATGAATCTTGTTCAGTTTGGCTCTTCACTTTCCGCACAATTTCTTTGCTTCTTGCCGACTTTCGTCGATCGGATCGGTGGCGATCTGTAACGCTGCTGACATTGTTGTAAGACGATATGGCGTCATACACAAACATTTCATTTACACAAACATTTCAGAAAAAAGAAAATGTTGGACGAAAAAGATGAAAACGAAAAAAGCAAAATGTAAGAAAATAATGCTTTGCTTGCTTGTCGAAAATAAAATGAAATGTAGTTTATCAAATGTTCAATGCGCTGCCATTTAGAGTTTGACGGATAAACCAACTTGAAATTGTTAATAGAACTTTCGTCGGATCTTGCACATACAACTTTTATAGTGAAGTACTCGCTTACTTCAATAAAAATTGGAATGATTATATACAAGATTTGATTGTTACATTTAGATGTGGAGGTGAAGAGAAAGGAACCAAGTATTGGATGGGGGAAGAAAAGAACCAGATTGCTTTATGTTGAATATCAGTCGAGATAACAGAAACTTGGGCAAACAGTTGCGGTAAGTTAGAGGTGAAGAAGAGTTGCAGGAAGATGTAACATGTAGTATAACCTATTGAGGGACAGTGGATGAAAAGAAACAAAAGAATTAATACTGAAAAACAGAATAATAGAATACAAGTAATTTTACAAATAAAACATAAGTTAGGTTAAGAAGAATATTGTACACTAGATGATAACCCGTCGTAAAACGACTATCCATTACCAGATCATATTTTATTTACCTAAATGAGTTGGGTTCTATAGTTGGGTTGTAATATATATATTACAATATACACGCTTTTTAATGACTATAGTAGACTCGAATGACTGAGACACGGCAGTCAAACTGAATTGAAATAGTTACACACTCATGCCTGACGAGA
>WYDF02302786.1:0-15480 GCA_009867245.2 Adranes taylori
TATGTATATATATATATATATATATATATAAATAATATATTAATCTAATATTATTTTATTTCGGATTATTATTTAGCTGCTTAGTTCGACATTATAACGTTTGGCAGACGCTCAAAATTACCATCCCTTACTGATGTGGGTGAACCGTTTTTATACATCTCAGACCCCCTTCCACATATCGATATGCATACTTTTAGTCATGATTAATTTGTATCTGATTAGCGCATTCTAGAATATTTTCTATAACACCTGGACTTTGTTCCAATGGACTTTGTTCCCATCCAAAGCTTCTAAGTAGAATTGATTTGTTTAAGATGTAATTAATTAGCATAGGTTATAATCAATAACTAATATTTATCTTTGTACTTAGATCATAAAATAGATCTATCGTGAGTTACCCGATGACTGTCCACTTATCTAAAATGTTATTTACAATGCGAAACCTTTCATGGCGTCTAATTATTTTAACGGATTCACCTTATTTGTGAATCCTTAATACCCAATCCTTTTACATCAACCTAAACAAGAATGTGGACAAATATTCACGATACACTTACTCCCGCCCCTCGGAAAAATTTGACCCCGTATTTTAACTCCCGAGATTTCAATCAACCTTGGGTAACTCCAAAAATTCTTCGCCTAATTATACAAACTGATTTTATCTATAAACGTATTGTATGTTACCCTTCTGGCCTGCTTAATCTACAGCCCAAGTCTATCGATTATCGTTCAATTTAAATTTAACTCTTTGTTTATCATAAACGTGGAGATTTGTCTACGTTCCTATAGGGCTCCAAAAATAAGGACCAACCCCTAAATGTGCTTTATGCTCAGGTGTACATAAATCGAATGATTGGCAGTGTCCTAAGAATCTAGATCAGATGAAAAGAGAACATGAATTACTACGACAACAAAGAATTGCTCTTAGATGCAGGAATCAATCAGGCGCAAAACTTAAATAATGATTTGCGTATTGATCTTAATAATAAGATAAAAAGTACTATACTGAATTTGTTACCAGATATTTTAAAACCATTTGTAACTGCTTATGGAAAATAAAACCAAATAAAAATTGCTACTTGGAATGCTGACCGAATTCGTAGCTATTTAAATGAATTATGGTCTTTCTTAATAAAAGAAGAAATTAATGTAATTACCATAAGCGAAACTAGATTAAATGCAGGAGATAAATTTTTATGCCACGATTCCGGTTATAAAGACAGGATCGTACAAGAAGTATTGGTAGAGGTGTGGAAATTTTTATTAAAGGTAGTATTTGTGCTGAACTATTAAAAATGAGTGCACCAAATATCGAGATGGTGGCTATTAAAACCAATCTGGGAGATTGATGAGGATTTGGTAATAATTGCATGTAATTGAAGCCTTCATCAAGACCAACGAAAGAAGATTTTGATGAGATCTTCAAATTGGTAAAACAATAGCTGCTGGCGACCTTAATGCTAAACATCCGACATGCGGAAGCCAAATTACAAATCCGTCAGGCAAAATTTTATATGGAAGAAAAAAGAATAAACTCAAAATTTGTGCTCCAGAAGATTTAGCAAACGCCACCAAGAAGAATTAATGCAAGAAGCGATGTTATCGATTTACAATAAAAGCGTCAATCTGAAAACAATAGATGCTTTGTCTTCTGATCACTTGCCAGTTATTGATAAAATTGGGTTTACAAACAGTAAACAAGGTAAACATTCAAACTAGAATTGATTGGATGACTTTCAGCAAAGAAATGACTAAGTTTGCCAGTAAAGAAATAAAAATTGCCACACCTCCACCAACACTTCCTGTACGATCCTGTCTATATAACCAGAATCGTAGCATATAAATTTTATCTCCTGCATTTAATCTAGTTTCGCTTATTGTAATTACATTAATTTCTTCTTCTATTAGGAAAGACCATAATTCCTTTAAATGGCTACGAATTCGGTCAGCATTCCAATTATCAATTTTAATTTGGTTTTATTTTCCATAAGCAGTTGCAAATGATTTTAAAATATCTGGTAACAAATTCAGTATAGTATTTTTTATCTTATTATCAAGATCAATACGCAAATCATTATTTAAGTTTTGCGCCTGATTGATTCCTGCTTTTGTGCAAAGCTTATATCTGGAGTTACCTTAGATGCAGTAATTCTTTGTTGTCGTAGTAATTCATGTTCTCTTTTCATCTGATCGATCTAGATTCTTAGAACACTGCCAATCTTTCGACTTATGTGCACCTGAGCATAAAGCACATTTAGGGGTTGGTCGGAATGTTCTAATTAGTCTAATTATTATCCCCTTGTCTCCCAAGAAAATGAAACACTAAGATGGACGTATCTTTCAGATTTAATCAAGCCTCTGCTGGCTAAATAATTAATGGTAACGTCCACCCTTAACAATAGTTGAATGTCTCTAGTTCAGGCAGCAAAATGAAATAGTCGTTTAACTTAAAATAATTACGCAACAAATATTACACAACAACCATTCAATAAAAATAATGGCGTTCACTCCTTAACAGAATTATGAAATCAGTGTACTTATATTACACCAGCTGTACCATCACGAACTTAAATTATAATTTATTTTTATAGTTGACGCACAATGATCCAATTTATTCTCAAAAAATATTAATGACTAAATACTGCTCGGTCTCATGCCTAATTATTTAGTACTACCTCGTTACTAAAACCGACACTTCGCTTTATTCATGACTTTATTTTTAGTTAATTATTATTTTAATCAGAATTAAGTCATAATTATATTTTCACTGTACTAACGGTCAGAGTCTTCGGTAGCAGACGCCACATCTTTGTACTTTTTCCCAAGTTTTTTGTGTCGTATTTATTCATCTTGGTCCCCTCCCTAATTCAACCGTCTAGACAGGAGTCACCTGTGTGCTAATTGCTTCTAGCCCTGATTGGTGCGTAGGTCTCCGCACGCCACTAGGTAGGTGATATCGGTCGATGGACTTTACCTTATACATAATTCTGTATGTAAAATGACTTATTTAAGATTTGATTAATTAGCATAGGGGATAATCAATAACTAATCATTATTTCTACTTTTTGATCATAAAACGGGTCTACGGTTAGTTCGCTTAATGACAATCCGCTGGTTTCTAACATATGTATGCCGCTAAATATTTTATTATTTGTAGTTTTTACATTATTTGTAGTATCAAATGATCAATCTTTTAACCACAAAGTAAATAGGAACAAGGACAAATTTCATGATTACATGTGATTCAAAGAACAATATTCTCCGCACACACACTTCTCAGGCGAACCGATTCCAATACGATACAAATGAACCGGATAACCTGCTTGACCAATTCTAATTCTATTGATAACTGAGATAATGAATCTGGATGATATACTCAATTCTGCAAACCAAGGGCGGGTGTTAATATGCGGATAAATAGAATTAAGCTTCCTGCCCTTCAATATACAAGGATTAGACCATTAAACTTGCCATAGATTTTGGACTTGGGATTTGAGTATCGGAGTAAAATTAGGGTTTAGTATAATCATTGGTAACGTATGCCTCAATTTTATTAAGGAATCTGTCATGTTGTTGCTTGGAATACTACAATGACCTGGGATCCAACATAATTTAATAATACAGTTGCCTGACAAATCTTCTCTTTAATTTGGACTCTCCAGCCAAAAATATGTTAAATATGAAGACAATTTAATTGATAAATTCATGTCCACACTTTGACAAAAATACCAATAGCAACTGACTTACAGGTTCATAACCGATCTATCCGAGTACACTTCCACTGCATCAGTGAAGAGTTCAGTTTTAAAGTTGAGAAATTGCTGGCAAATATTAGCTTTAATATTCCTATCAAAAAAGAATGTGGAAAGCTGAAATGTCAGAGCTAAATACGAAATGTTGAGGAAAGGAGAACCATGGGTCGCTAAAATATGAGGAGTAATCTCTCGAATGAATTTGAATTCCTTTATTATAGGAGAAGGTTGCTTCGATCGCTATAATATAAAATCTTGGATATCGGAATTTAACATTGCCAAACGATCAAAAACTATCGTCTACATAGAAAATAATTTTAAAAGTATGTTACCTAATCCCGAAATATAATAGGCAAACCTCGTACGTTTTCTCAGCTACATTGCGAGAATAAATACTATTATTAAATATTTATTCCAAATATCAACTATTTGATAAAAAGGGGCCACATTTTAGAAAACCCTTTTTATCGAAGCATGATACGCATCTAAGCCTATACTAGAGAGATTATTGATATCTATTAAAGCGGGATGCAATCAAAAGAGAAAGAAAAGCATGCTTTATGCGATTACGTGACCAGATCGCGTCTAATGGATATTTATGATGCAATTTCTAGCTCTTCATTTTTAATAGATGGTTTTTAGGTTGTGCTATTTTACGTGGTGCTCTTTTCTCTCTTTTGTGCAACTTTTTATTCCTGCTAGGATGCGTATATATAAGTTCCTTAACAGTAAACGTGAACATTTTTCTACATTCCATCATTGTATGCAATAGTTCCTGTGGTAACTTTTCCATCATCAATCATCAATGCTGTATTATAGGATTTTGTTAAACTAATACAATTACCTTATTGAATATTTAGGTTTTAAAGAAATCATTTATTACTCTGGAAACTTTCTCATTCTGTTGTGGCAATTCGTTTCTTACAAAATCATTATGTTCCTTACAAAATGAATAATGCTCTTTTGTGGAGTCATAGTTAACAAAGCCTTCAATAGCTGAGCTTAATTTTTATATCAGTTCGTCATTTTGAAATGATATTCTTTGAACCTTGAAATAAATGTTTTAAAATATCGTTTGACTTTTTGAACAATTCGGAGATGTTATTTATAAATCTACCCCAATTGTGGCAACTTGGAAAGAATATTAGGACAAAAAAAAATTCAAAGTTGAATAATTGAATAGGAATTAAACATAAATAATTAAATGAGAATCAAACTTGAATAGGGCGGGTATTTATTTAGTAATAATGCCTCTAATAACATAAAATATTTAATTTAATAAAAATTAATTGATTTAGAGTATGTGCAAGCTATGAAGATATATTGCAGTAAAATAAAATTAGGTCAAATAAGATGCGAGGTTCTTAATGATTACACTAAATATTAACTTGTTCATTCTTAAAAATAATTAACAGTATATACAGAATCAACAAAAGAAAAAGAAAACAAATGAGTTAAACGTTTAAAATAAATAACTCACGTAGTAATAAGAAAAGTAGAAATATTTAAACTAAATTCTTTTAAAGGAAAATTAAATCATAACAGAAATTGTTCAATGAATGCAAATAGTACATATCTACATGTTTTGTAAATAATTTAATAGTAATAACATCTAGATGTGTCTATGTAATTGATATCTTATAATTATTAAATGTCTGTCTGTTTGGACTTGCAAACTCATCAATTGAAATTTATACATGTAAATAAATCAAAACAATTGCTTTTGTTTATGTTTTACATTATAATAAAATATAGAAGCAATGACTTTGAACTATTAAGAAAGAATAAATATTTAAATTAAATTAGCTAAATTTAAAATAATAAGAAAATATATTTTAATAAAATTGATATTAGAAAATTTCTTCAGTAATTTTCCCCCGTTCATCCTTGGATGAACACTTATTGTCAATACGTCTTTCATTAGTTCAATTTACAACAAAACTTATAGGTCCAAGTTTAAGCTAAACAAATCCCTTAATTAGTGTTTCTCGAATCCTACGTGGTTTTTCATGATATGCAATTATTTTTCCACTGGCTTCCAAAGCCTTTTCAGTGACGATTAATGCCTTGATTGCCTCAACCTTTGATTTAGATATTGATTTAAAAACCTTTGAAAATATTGTTTATCCTTTCGTGGCATATCTAAGATGCTTTGAATTTAGATGGAAACTCAGTTGACTGAATATCAATGCATTGCCATTATGCAGTAATTTCTTTAACATACCATAAAAATCTGAAACTGTCTTCTTGGTTTTACAGCATTTCTGTCGTTGGATGGCTTATCACAAACAAATAACTTAAAGAATGGCCAATTTGACCTAATAAGGAATTATATAGGGATATTAATATGGACAAGCAAGAAGTTATAAACTGGAATTATCAGGGGGTAAAAAACATTAACAGAAAAAGGGGTTTTAGCGTATTTGAAGGGGTTAATATAGCGTATTTGAAGAGGCGTATTTGAAGGTTGGTTTGGTCGAAACAAAGAAGAAGCGAAGAAGTGGAAGGAGATGAAAAAGAAATTCCAACAGAATACAATTGAAACTTTCTGGGGGAAAGGAAGGGCAAGTGAGGGAATCCTTACGGGGTGAGAATTGGTATGTGTGTGAAGATATTAGTACAGATAAGGAATTGGAGAAAGCGTGCTATAGAAGTGTTGAAGTTAATGGGAAAATATTGATTATTGGATTTGTATATGTGAATGAAAATTTGCAGGATTTCATAAACAAAATGAGTGGGTAGTTAAAAGAAAAGGAGAGGAAGTAGACTTATTAATGATACTAGAGAACTTGCATGTGAGAATAGATGATGAATGTGGCGAAAGAAAATCAAAAGACAAAGTTGTGGATGCTAAGGGAAGAAAGTTTATGGAATGGCTGTAACAAGACGAGTTGGTTGTAGGTAATGGTTGTATGAGAGAATAATAACATTTAGAGGACATGGGGAGGGTCGGTATTGACTGTGTTTTAATAAATTGAAAAATGGAAATTTAAAGTACGGTTAGAAAATGAGAAATGGAAATGAAACTGAAAAGCATAAAGAAGGTGATGCAAGGGATCACAGGGAATATGAAAAAGATGGTGTAAAAGTGATGGAAAGAGAAATAGGGTGGACTGGAATGGTTCTAATGAAGAATGGAGTAAGGAGAAAAAAGTTGACAGAGTTGTTGATGCGAGTTAGAGAAGGGTAATTGGGGTGGAATGAGTATAATAAACTAAAGAGGAGAAGCTGTGGCGAAAGGAGAGAGGCAGAGGAAAAGAAACGATTAAAAGTTTAAACGGAGGGATAAGCAATAATAGAGAAGAATACGTGGTAAGTATAAAAGAGTGGGTTAACAAATACAGATCGGATATAGGGAAGAAGAAAAGCAAAAAAAAGGAGAGGTGTGGAATAAGTGGGCATGGGATGGACGAAAATGAAGAAAATATAAAGGAAGTCCAAGTGAAGTTTGGAAATGTCTGAATGAGAACGGAATTGAAGCATTAATATGATGATTTAATGAGATTTGGAATGGGAGGGAGTGCATACCGGAGGAATGAAAAGAAGGTGAAATAATCCCGATGTATAAAAGAGGAAAACGCAAGTGGAAAATTATAGGTATATTACAATAATGAACGGGGTACATAGGTTATTTGAAAGAAGAATGAATAAAAGGATAATGAGATATTTGGGATTTATAAAGAGAAGAGGCACAACTGGTAATCAAACATGATCTGATGAGTCAAGAGTTGTGTACCAAAAAGAAATTATATATAATATTTTTGGATTTATAAGAGAGAAACTATGGATGTGGATGAAAGAACTGGGAATGTCAGAAAGATTAATTGAGATAGTAAGAGGAATGTACGAAGGGACAAAAGTAAGAGCAAGAGTAGGAAATTGCGTGTCTGAATGGTTTGAATTAAGGAAAGGAGTAAGACAGGTGATGTACACTAAGCGAGAGTTTGTTTAATATCTACATGAAGAAATAAAAGAAATGATTAAAGGGTGAATAAGTATATGGAGAAGAGAGGTTTACAGGTGGAAAAACTGTGAAAAATGTTACAAATGTGGAAAAATTTAATGTAATGGTGTGTAAGAAGGGATGTGGGAGAAACATCAAAAATAACATGTTTGAGGTAGGAGGAAATGTGATTGAAATTGCAAAAATGTATTGTGAGAAATGTATTTAGGTTTTACGTTACATTATAATGGGAATTGCGAAATTTGTGAAAGGAATGAGAAAGGAAATTTGTGGATTTGATTAGAATGAGAATCATAATAATGGAAGTTTGTGTGTAAAGTATATTGTTATTTGAAGCAGACGTATGGGGTATAATAAAAAGAGCGGAGACGGAAAGGATGATTAGAGTCCATGTGGCATCACACTGTATCTGTAAAGTCCGTAGTTCTGTGGAGCGTTAATGCGCGCATAATCGAGTTAGTTGGGTTCGAGGTGCGTATTGGTGTAACACGGATGAATTTTCCGGAGGAATCTAGCGTTCGTGTATACTTAAGTCTAAGTATTTTTGTATTGTTATTATGTATTTAGATTTATAATGTAAATAAAGCTCCCTTATTGGAAACTAGTTATTTGTTATTTGATTTATTATGTGCTTCTCTCTCTGCACACCCAGTCACGCAGCCGTGACATTATTAAGGAGAATAATTGGATTAGAAAAGTCAATACCATGTGAGATGGTTTTGTAAGAATGTGGGAAGTATAATGTTGGAATAAAGAAGTTAGTAAAGTATGAGAAAAAGTTATGGTGGATGCAAATGTGAGATGCTTTATTTGGTAAAAACGGTTTATTTGAAAAGTCTCGAGGATAAAAGAAGGGATAGCTGTTTAAATAAATGGACAAAAGAGAAGAAGAATACATATGAGAAAATAGGATAATCTATAGAAAGATCGCTTAAGAAAATGTGTCATGTGGACGAAGTTGTAAATAAGGTTGAAATAAAAATGAATAATATTGAGGAATGGGAGATTATAAGCATGAAAAAACAGAATGATGGTGCGATCTAGATTGGAAGCGAGGAAAGGAGAAACATGTATTAGGTGGATGAGAGTGAAAGGATATATGGGAAATTAGAAAAGATGAGAAAAGGCCGCCCAAAAACATTGTTATATATTTGGCGTGAAATATATTTATGTTTTTGGGCGGAGGAATAAAAGGCATGGGGATAATGGAAAAAATTATAAAGTAAAGATGGAAGAGGTAAGGGAATTGAGGGGAAGAAATAAAGTAAAGGAGAATATTCCTTATTTCTTCTTGTGAGAGGTAAAGTGGGAGGTACGATGCTTTTGGCTTTTGGCAGTGAGGATTTGCTAAAATATGAAACTTTGAACGATTGCTTTGACAATCTTCCGTTCTGGAACGGAAGATCAGATACATAGCTTCTTTAAAAAAGTGCCAGAACATCGTTGCGGTGCGTTGCATCCCTGGTTTTGGGTTTTATTTAATTGTAGTTGATTCATTACATATTATTGTAAAATTTGTAACTGTAGGAATGAATATTGTTAGGTTAGTGATTTGAAAAGTTATACCAATAAATATATTTTGATTTTTTGTTTCAAGAGAATGATCAGGGTTCGCAGGCATTTAACTGGCAACGAAACCAGTTATATAGTTTGGGATTATTATGTTCTAGAAAAAGCGACTAATTATAAGTATAAACTGTTTACGTTTACACTGCTAAAATGCATCTAAAAGACGGATCTAAGAACGGAGCAAAAGAACGGATTTAGAAGTATATCAAAATGCTCTGACTAGAGAAAAAGGAGAAAGAAAGGGACAAAGAAGAGGATGTGTGGGATGGAAGTGTATCGGAAGTGAAAGAATAATTGAGAGAAAGATAAAAGGTTATGTTAAGGATGTAAGAAAAAGGGATGATTGAAAAGAAGAGAAGATTTATGTGAATTGGACAGGGGGAGGAGGGAACATATTAGAGGAGAGGGATATGAGGAAACAGAAACGGGATAAAGGGGAGAGTGCGATAAAATGATGATGTATACTTGAAAAAAGAGGGGAAGTAGGAAGGGAGAAAGTTGTAGACTTCCTTTCTTACGTGAGGGAGAATTTAAATGTCGGAAATCTAAGGAATAAGATTTAAATTTGCGGGAAGGTACTATTTTATTTTGTGTTAGAGGTGATTTGTTAGAAAGGTAATTTAATTTTGTATGTTTTTGTTAGAATATGGAAGGGAACGAAGGGTAAAGAAGGGTAGATTAAAGGTATTGTGTATTCGAAAAGTATATTGTAACTTTCGGTCTGACAAATAATATCGAGGTGTTAAAATTTGTCATAAATATTAAATAATAAAGAATTTCATTTAATAGTACTAAGGGCTCTGAAATGTGATTTGAAATTGTATCAATTAACTTTAAAACGGTCCTGCTAACATTTCACTACTTTTCTGCATTACATCAGGCTTTTATTGTAGGCTATAAAAAAATGCCATAAACATTAGTTTTTATTCGTATTACTATCTAAATTGAATTTATTTCAATAAATAAAATTTGAAATTCATAAATAAATTCATTCGGTTAACAACTGCGTGCACGTCATATCGTCATATTTTCTCGGTGCAAAGCTAATATAATTTTCCATATTGACCTTCTTATCTAAATCCAAGATGACGCAATTATATTTTAGTCTTAAAAGTAAATTGCATTTGACCATAAAATCTGCAAATGGAAATCATATTTAATGGTGCTGCACCACGAAATAACATTACGTGGTAAATAATATAACAATCTTAAGGTTTAACGCAATTTTTATAGTCTGCGTACATATTTGTTTCATTTTAATGTTACCAATGAAAACATATGAGTTTAACAATGAAAAGGCATATTAAGACAAAAATTAGGAGAGGAAATCGAAGAGCAGATATTGTTTAAAGGAAAAGGATTTCTGTTACAATTTTAATTTAGAACTCCAAGTACATTCAGAAATAATTCTAATATATAAGGTCCCAAGGGGTTACCCCATGTACGAAATAATAAGAATAGTTATGATTGTAACTTTTGATGAGGTCCTTTCATTTAATTTCAAATAAACACCAATACTTGAGCAGATGACACGGTAACCATGGATTCAGAAATTAGATGCACTCATGGAACAAGAGCTCATTAAGGTCAGAGCAACTATAGGGAACTGTCACCAGTGCTCTGGTCCATTGTTGTTGACGACTTAATACAGACCTTAATAATAGCTGGCCCACAGGTACAAGAGTATGTTGATGACCTACAGTTGATACAGCAAGGCCAACACAACACAAGGAACAAAAGCAAGAATCAGAATGCAGAACGCCCTTAACGTCACAACTAAATAGTGTAGAAAAAACAGAGTAATCTTAATAGAATGACGGCTGTGCCATTCAAAGGAGGAAGAAACTCAATTTAAAAGCCTTGATTCTGAATGGCATAACAATCACGACAAAATGGGAAGTCAAATATTTGAGCCTAGTTTTCGACCACAAATTGACCTAACAGTAAAAGGCCGCTGGGGCCTTATACACTTGCAAAAAACTTTTCGCTAAAAGATGGGGTCTACAACTAAAAATGACAAAGATGACATGTACAAAGAATTACAAAGATAATAGCATGTTATTAAAGTTTAATTTTGAACAATTAAGTTGCTATTCCTCCTAGGATCATATAGGAAAATGAGCCTTTCTAAGGGGCAAGGTTGCGTTGAAATGATTCACAGATGAGTGAAAATTAGACAATGGTGGAGCACACGCTGGTGTAAACAGTCCAATATGTAAAATTGGATTCCATTGGATACATGCACCACTAAAATACAGGCTAAAAATTTATAGGGTATTGCAGACTAAAAGCAGTAAGTCCAAGCTACTGTGAAATTGCCTAACAAATCTAAAGGTGATTGCAAAACATAACTATTTGTAACGTTTTATTTTGATACTAGTGGACCAGACCTTAGTTTCAGTTATTTTGTTAGCGTGTTGACACGCGTTTTGGTTGCCATAAGGATCAATTCATTATTTTTGTAACAGATGGCGTTATTTTCAATCCGCCATCTATTGCAAAAATAATGAATTGATCATAAGGTTATTTAAGATCATTTAATAAGGATATTTAAATCTTTTCACTTAGCGTCTCACAAAATTGAAAGAGAAAGTAATAGAATTTTCTTTGGGATTATTGTCAATTTATTAACATCTATAATATTTAGAGATTATAAGCAGTCACATTAACGTAGTAATATTTTGCAATAGATGGCGTTATTTTCTGTCTTTCTATTTCAATGGCTATAAAATTCCAGATTGTATCTCACATAATTGACGAAAAAATAAATAGAAAAATCTTTTGAGATTTATGCTGACCTATTGGTCTATTGGTGCTCTGATATTATGCAAGAGGTTCATATTTTAGAGCACACATTTGTTCAGTTGGGTAGTAGCGTTTGCAAATTTCGAGTATATAAGCATTCGGGATGTATAAAAATCATTTGAATTATTGATGGATTATTTCATCAATCTTTGGCGTTGTACGGTTTCCGATTTTTAAGAATTTTAGGAAGTTACAAGGTAAGCGTAGAGTAGAGCATGCGGCGTAGAGAGAGAATCTCGAGATGAAGGCGAAAGAAACTGTCACTTTGACTCGCCGGCAAAATTAACAACAGCCAGTTTTGTTTAGCTAGTGAATTTCGGAAAACTGAACAGAAATTAACTGTTGTCACTGTTCCAAGCCGTGTTACGGATTATTAGGTCACAACAGATTGTCTACCACAGTTGGAAAGATTGATTTTTGGAGGCATAGTTTTTTTTTGATAGCCATTGGAATAGTAATTGACACATTGTTGGTTTAGTAGTGGTTTCACCTAGAATGGATTTGAGATTTCATTCAGTTCCTGGAATTCCATTGGAGCAGCAATAAGAAAGGAAAGGCAAGGAAAACCAACAATTCATTTAGTTGGTAAGTATACTGAAATCTTGAATAAGTGAAATCTGAATGTGGTCGGTCATTTTCTTTTGCCTTATCTTGGCGATTACGAAGCATTAATTTTTTTATACACTGAAGGAAATTTGGGGTGGAGTCATCAAGATTGGTAACAGGAACTTAGTTAATTATTGTAGTTATGATTTTGATTAATTTTTTGTCTGCATATATTTCTAAATTGAGAATTAACAAGAAACCCACTTGCCCACTTATTTTATTTTCTGATTATACTTCAAGTTTCAAATCACACATCAATTTTTGATAATTTAGTAACCGTATTTTTGAAGATTTAGATAATCATTTAACATTTACTAAGAGAGAGGAATTAATTTACACACTTATATAGAGCTAGCCGTAGGGCGTAAAGGGGACACTCTCATATTAGTTTGCGATCATATGCGAGACTTCTAAGTTTTATGTTTATATTATTGGTCTGGCTTTTTAAAATAGGCGGGGCTAGCGTTATCAATTTGGTCTTATATTTGGCCCTATAATTTGGCCGTAAAAATCTACATCATAAACTTGGCGCCCAACGTGGGGCGAAATATAATTTAAGTCATAGACAATGAGACAAGTTAAAGGAAATATGAATTTAAATTATTAAAATGCTGAAAATAGTAAACGAATCAACTGCTATCACAAATTTATAACAAAGACATAATATAAAAATAGTAGCTTGAAATGCAGTAAAGTGAACAAGAAAGAGAAAGTAACCCAAAAATTGTAAAAACCACAGGTATCATTATACCACAAGTTTAGCTGCTTTGAATCCACAAATGGATTCTTAAACTATAACTATTTTCATAGAAATTTTTATTATTTTTATTACTCTTGTTTTGCATTTAGTTACAAATAAATGTAAGAAGTAAAATAATAAAGCACTGGAAGTAAAATAATAAGAACTGTACCACTAAAGAGGAACTCACAATGTAAATGAAATATATTATAGGACATTTTCTCTTCTAAATTATTACATGGTAACGTTTAGAATCCAACATATCTATTCTGCAAAACAGATGAAAACCGAAAAACATGATATGTATGAGTGACCTGCAACAAGGAATTACAGACTCAGACACTTCGGAGAGGTATGACAGTATGTTCCACGAACATCGGGAGGACAGCAAACTTAAGATTTCGTAAGAGTCTGAGACTGCTTTAAAACGACAATAAAAGGCAGGCTATAAAAGATCTTTTAAGTCGTGGTGACAAAGGGGTCCCTGCTGGTGCCCTTTTTATATAATAATCGCTTCGGAGGAAGGAGTGAAATAAATTAAATGTTTGATACAACACATAGGCCATTAAGGACTAGTTGTCAAATAAAGAAGTCCACTTAAAACAGAAGCATCCTGGTTATTTCACGCCCACTATCGAAAGTTTCCACTGGAACTAATTGGTGCGGAAATTCCGGAATCAAATATCTGAAGTTTAACATAAACGCAACAAAAAATAAGATATCTCCGAACACACCATGTGAAGAAATATGCCTAATATTGATGGTCCTCGTCTCGAGGCTAAAAACTGTGATAATGTTGTTTTGTGCAGCTTTAGAATAACATTCGTGTTTAAAGCTCCGAGGAATATAAATTAATTGTGAGGAATTTAAAGTAATTTTCTATCTTTATTCTTATGTTGTGAACTAAAATAATGATATTAAAATCTGGCGAAAAAATTTCGTTGAGATGCTGTACTATGATTAAAATAGATACTAATACGTATAATCCATTGGTAGTTTTAGTAAAATATCATTCGTTTTATTAGTTTAACGCCCACATACATTTTGTATAGAAGCATTACCGGTCCCAGGAAACTCTCACAAATTGCGAGAGTAACATAAGATTACTGAACGATGAAGTAAATGCCATGCTGTGTGTATTTGCGCTAGGTGCTTTTATCAGATGTCGCACAGCAAAAGATGTATAAAAGATATAATAATTGTCAGGATTTTGCATTTTGTGCACAGCCCAGACAATAATAAAGCTAGCAATAGAAGAAGAAGAAAGCGCTGAAGAAGTTGACGAAGATATAATCGCCATTTTATTACTATCAACTTACATACATGTAAGGTTAAGTTCATTGTTAAAGTTTGCGTTTTAACCATATGATAGTTAGTGTTTAGTTCGCTAAGGATTTATTACCTTTGACGCAGTGATAGATTAATCAGCAAGTTGTTTCAGATAGAAGAGTCACTCTTTGTATATATCAATGCTTTTATATGTTCTTCCTTATTTTTGTATAAGAATCCTATTCAAAGGACCTTCATCTCTTCATTTACACAACTATGTGTTGCTAATAAGATTCTTTTAAGATTCATCTTGTTATCAGTTAACAGTGGGAATTTTATTATAGGCTTTGTGCCCGCTAGTGGACATTCCACTTTTTATATTTCTAGAGACCAAATAAGCTAAGAGTCCCAAAAGGAACATACATTTAATTTGAACTTTATTAAAAAAATTTATACATTTCTTGCTATTGTAAAAATTCATTGCTTCATCAAACTTTACGCAAAAAACAGGTCAAACTAGTAATATGCGGATAATTATGGGTGAAATATAGGTATGTAAATCAAAAACATTTTCTTGGACAGAAAGTATTACTGGACAGAATTCTGTAAAATAGGATTCAAGTTGATATCTTGAATTAAAAACAATGAGACAGTCATTGAAAAAAATTATTTACCAAAAGGGACAATCATTTTTGAACAGAGGCCGTAACTGAGAGGTTAAGTACTAAACGGATCAAACTTTACTTCATGTATATAAACCACTACTTTGACCTCCA
>WYDF02302797.1:0-15480 GCA_009867245.2 Adranes taylori
TTTTCTTATATGCAAGTTGGAACTATGTTTTCCAACTTGCATTATCATAAACGAAAACCTCTGCACAGAAATATCAAAGATCCCACTGAAAAGCTTCAAAAACAAATACAAGAAATCACAAAAACATTCCACAAAATAAACGAGTACCAATACATAAATCAAAACCCTACCGCACCAACATTAATTCTGTTGGCAAAAATGCACAAGAAAAGTATACCGATAAGACCCTTAATTAATTCAAACTGCACCATTTAAAAAACTGAAATAGAAGAAAAAATACAACTTAATAACAAATATAATATAAAAACAACGTTGGACTCATAGAAAAACTCTGGACACCCAACTATTTTTAGTCAATATAACCAACCTATATACAAATGGTCCGACAAATGAAGTTATAGAAATAACAAAAATCATGCTAGAAAAACATAACATAAATAAAAATAAAAACAAAAATATAATAAATGCATTTTAAACTATAACCAAACAAAGTTACTTCCATTTTAACAACAAATGTTACACAATAGAGGACTCGCAACAGGATCACCACTATTAGAAACACTCAGCGAAATATTCCTGCAGAACTTTGAAGAAATCATTATAATCAAATTGAACGAGAAAACAACAATAATTAAATAGATCAGATGTGTAGATGACAATTTATGTAACATAGAAGACAAAAACAAAAACATTAATAACAAAACGATACACAGCGTAATAAACAATATCTACACAAACCTCAAATTTACCATAGAAACTGAAGAAAATAATAAAATTAATAATATAGACATTGAAAATACAAAATCAAGTGACAAGCTGGAATACAAAATATATACAAAACCAACACACAAACATAACATCATAAACACAAAGATAACATCATAAACGCAAGATAACATCATAAACGAGTCAAATCATCTACAACAACACAAAAAAAGCAATTTTTATCTCAATATTTCACTAATTAAAAAGAATACCAACGTCACAAGAAAACCATAGTACAGAAAAACAAAAAAAAAGAACTAGGGTTCAACATCGGATACTCCAAACAAGAAATAAATAACATTTACAATAAAGAAATGAAAACCAACCAAAATACAAAACAAAATAATCCAAACGAAAATAGGTATTCAATAGTGACATATTATGACAAAGGCACATACAAAATAACGAAACTACTTAAACCATACAACTTAACTATCGCATACAGAACTAAAAACAACTTTATAAACCGACTACATCACATAATGAACAACAATGATAAATAAAAACAAAGCGGAATATATAAATTGACATGCAGTTCATGTGACAAAATATACATAGGAAAAACGAACAGAAATTTCAGAACACGTTACAGAGAACATCAATATGCACTTAGAAGAGCAGACATATATCACTCACAATTCGCAAATCATTTAATCAACAATGATCACCCAAATAAGACAATAGAAGAAACAATAACAATTATAAAGAACAACCACAAAAATTTGGAAATCAAAGAAAACATACAAATTTACAAACACAAAATAAATCAAGATATACTATAGGAGCAAACACAATGTAAATTTGATAGCTTACAAACACCACTTAAAATTTTACACAAAAAACAAACCAACTAATCTACAAACCAATTAAAAACTACATCACAAACAGAATATAAAATAAACAAGAAAACGAAACAGTACAACAGTCGAAATAGCGCGTGCGAGCAAGAAACTGACGAGGGAAACCGACAACGAATGACACATCTATAACGGCAATACAAACATGATACAAACCAGTCAGCATCCAAACGTCTGACGATGAGGCTGTTGTCCCGAAACTAGTCGCGAAAAGCAACATAATAGTGAATCCGGTACGTTAATTTATCATTAATTAATTTAATGTGGATCACATTATAAGAACAATATTCAAAATTATGTTTTCGTTTAAACTTTATTTATGTGTCTATATGTTTTGTTGAGAACTTACATCTGTATTTCAATTTTAAGTTTAATAAATATGTTTTAGAATATAAATGACATGTTTTAGAATATAAATGTATTAGAATATCAAAAAGATTAAGAATGGAGATATATATGTTCAATGGAACTGTAGTAAGACCAGTGTATGGGAGGAAGTAGGAGGGTGACCTAAATCAAGAAGTGGGGTACGACAAGGGTATCCTCTAAGTGCCAGTGTGTTTAATGTGTACATGACTGACTTAAAAGAAGTGATGACAAAGGGACAATCGGGAGTGTTAGTGATAAATAAAGAAAAAAATTGGGCATTGAGATACGTTGACGATTTTGTATGCATGGCGAATAATAGAGTAGCGATGCGTTAGATGATAGAGCGGGTAGAGAGATATATAAGAAATAGAGGGTTTCTATGCTGATTAGTGTTTAAAAATTATACATGTAAATTAAAAAAATATATAGGGTCCTTAAAATACCTCACTTGGGTCTTTACGTTGACTGGACTACCATGAGAGTTTCATTGTCAACTAGTGACGCGTCAGTCATCTTCCTATAGATAAAAACGCTCAGTCACTCTTAGGAACAACTTCTATTGCAGCTAGAACTTGTTATTGGGCAACTAGAATCCACATAATGCGCTAAGTTCATGCCTATGGAGAATGCGCTTAGCGCAAGTTGAAATGAAAGGCCAGTAGCAAGAGAAAAATCTATATATTTGGACATATCTTTAGTGGGTACCTATTTTAAAGCGATACCAACATCATGTGAATACATAGACATTTACGTAGAAAGTTAGCATAAAGTTTATAGCATAAAGTTCAAAATTTTGAAAAATCTTTAAATGGCGGATTTTATTTAACACCTACGGTTCATAATGAAACATTTTCATTACCACTTTACTATTTATGTACATGTAGGGTACGTAAAATGTAAAAGGTATTCCACCAATTCTTACTCTTAAATAATATAAATGATCTAAATCTTCATTAAAGTAATCAGTCAATATAGTTATTGTACGCTGCGCTCCGTATAGAAATACATAAATCGTAACGGGTCCAAATAAAATCAACCACATCAATATGGACATTTGATAAACAACATTTAATAACTTATTACTAAACATCATTATTAGCCATATCAGAAACCAAAACACGCCAAACACTATAGTGATTATATAGTCATCCTTTTCACTCAAGCTATGAAACGATTTCCTGAAAAATAAAATAATTATTAAAGTATACGCATACACTTACAAAAGTTTAAAAAAATTTATGATAAAATCAGAAGTACAGTCTTCTTCATCATTAATCTCATTGCGATCTTTAAAATAAACCATAAAATACTTCGTTTTCTTTCCGTAGAATTTGTTGGTTACTGTGACACTATGTAACTTTCCACACTTCTCCTACAGTGGGACAATTTTCTCTTGTTTCCATTTTTTTTTTGGTATTATTTCATTTCTCGTCAATTCTTAACTTATATCTTAATTTATATTTAATTCATTCTTATTCATCCTCGTACATTAGTCGAGGTTGTTAATCTCGTAATCTGGAGGAGGTAATTTGAGGTCCTGGAGAATTTTATTTCCATTCCCTTCAATATTTCTTATTTTACTTGTTTAATCTTCAACTTTACCTTTATCTACTGGATTTATCCATAGTAATTCACGCCTCATCCATTCTATCATCTAGTTTCATCTTGCATTTTGGTTCTCATTCTTACACCTTTCTTTCCCTTTAATATTTCTCTTTTTCAAATATTTCTGCACGTCGTTGATGGTTTCTAAATTGTTGATTATATTTCTTAGTTCTTTCTCATTCTTTTCTTTGGCCTACATCCTCATTTTTCCATTCAGCTTTACATATACACAACCATATTTTTAAACAGTTAGGTAGGAATTACTTTGAAACTAGTTTATCTAAATAATTTAAACTTATAGAACCATTATGAAGAAAACTCCAAGAGGCCCGAAAATAATTACGTTCCATTCAAAAACAGCAAAATCTTTTCTTAAAATTCTATTTACCTTTGTTCTATATCTGTCGTATTAGATAGACATTCAAATTTAGATATATTGTGTCCTTTCTTGTCAGATTCCACGCACACCGAAATATCTGGCGTAAATGTACAATGCACCAGACGATTGTAAATTTCTCTTTGCGTAAACATCATAGTAAGGATTGCAATTGTTGCATTCTTTAAGATAAATACGAGTGTATAACAAGTTTGAGTAATCCATACAGCTAAATGAAATAAAATAAAAAATTGTATAAATATAGGAATTTGAAGGCATTTTAAATATTTTTCAAAATGCCTTTTTAAAGTCCATTTTAAATATTTTTTTCTATACTTTAAATAGAAGTAATTTTTTGTAAAAGTTTCTACAAATTCAAACTCAAAAGCGGATATACAAACCGGATTCTTTCACCAATGCATAAATAGAAAAGTGAAATTTAAGTCGAAATCTGTTTGAAGAACAAGAGAAATGTATTGATCACCATTGTTTAAGAATTGCATTTTAAAGCAGAGGCATTTGCTTCTGTGTAACAGATGTCAAAGGCACAGAAATTGTATATACAGAATGGTCCAGAATTATAAACTGAAATTGTTAGAGTGGATTCTAAATACAAAAGTAGGGGTACCTTTTTATATATACTTATTCCAAAACATATTAATAAGGGAAATGGAACATACAAATAATGAAATAAAAACTAAAATGTTAATTAAATATCTTCCAGAAATGTTTGAACAACAGATTACAACAGATATGTGATATGAAGCCAATTTGTTTGTTACCTTTAGCATTTAAAAATTTACTTGTGTTTTGAATATACCGGGTGGTTCAAATTCTGTTTATTTCGAAATTAAGTACGTATAAATGTTCTTGTAATTACTGTATTATTTTTATACTTCGTCCGGTATATTTTTACGATTGGTACAACTAGCACCCTCTCTTACTCCATGCAAGTAATGAGCAGGGACTGACGTTAGTTCACAACATTAGCGACATACAGAGTTCTATATTTTCCGCAGCCATCTTGCGAATGTGGCACCCTCCTCGTCTATTGCACAGAAACTATTGCAACTCAGTCCCTTGATTTACACTACTCCGGTGAGATTTATCGAAAAGAAATTTAATAAAAGTATCCTTCTTATGCAGAATTGTCAGGAGAATAAAATTTTCGAAACTATTTTTAAATAGTTCTAAATTAGAATAAGACATATTACTTAATAACTTAAATGTGCTTTAAAAATACTCTTAAAAATAAGAGAACACATAAATGGGAGATAAAAGAGAATTAAGAGATTTAAGAGAATATAAATTCATTATTCTGAAGTGCGTAGACGATATTACAAAAAAAAATTAATTTATTTTACCAATTTATATGGCTGTACTTAAAGTAATCTTATTTTTGTATCTAGAATTAGCCCTAGAAACTATAGTATGTAATTCTGGACAACTTGTATAGAAACACAATTTAGAAAAAATTTAACTTACATTTGAGTAATGGTGCCGCATGCCATATTTTAATATAATTTTTCCTGGAATAATTTCCCAAAAAAACCCATAACATACATAGTGGCATACCAATAATTACACTAACTATGCAATATGTTATCACAACTAGCCCTGAAAGAAATGAACAATAAATTATTTTAAACAGTCGTAGTGCCGCAGTAATTTGGAGTATCCATTTTAATGAATTAAAACACATGATGTAAAACAAACTAAAACCGAATGAAAATTTTCAAAAAAGTAATTCTTTTGGTTATATTTCTTTTATGAATAGAAAAAAATATATAAAAAAGATGAAACCAAAAGTCAAAATTAATTATTAATTGTTTGAAATTTACAAAACTTACTACCATGTGGAATTATTAATTTTTATTTTCACGTTTTTATATCTTGTGAGGAAAAAGTTTTTAAATGGAAATATCTTATCTAATGGAAAAATCATTTCAACTTATAAAAGAATGCACGTTGTAAAATCTTCCATTTTGGCTAAGCAGCAAATGAATAAACATCAACAAATGATTAAAATTCATATGTAGTTTCTATGACACAAGTACTTCTTATTATGCTTGAAGAAGGAAGCCAAATACTTTGAAATCCGGATAGCATTTCATAATGCTATCCGGATTTCATAATGTATGATTTTAAAATAAAATTTACTAGGGAAGTGAATTACTTTGTTTTGCTTCATTAAAATGGTATCGCTATTCCATATTTCTCTATCCTTTAAGTTACTTTAACATTTTTCCCCGAAAACAGAGTTACAGCTTAAGGCCATCGACGCACAAAAAGCCTCAAATACAAAAGCTCCACATACGCCACACATTACAATATTACCTTTATAGAGATTCACTGATCTTAAATCCGTATCTGGATATTTGGTTGTTTACGGTACATTAACATTAAAAAGCCCATTACCAAATTACTTGTCTTAAAGTCTTAATTTAAGAGTATAAACATAGCAGTTATTGTTTTTTTGCTTTTCAGTTTTAGAATAATAAACTAGCTTACATGGGCCATAATATAACGTTAAAGCCATAAAATCCAGTAAATGTGTAATGGTACAAGTTTGGCTGAAAATTATTATAACCAACTCGAAAAATGAAACTTCTTGAAAAGTTTGAAAATAGTAGATATTCTTCTTATGTTGCTACAAATGAAAGTTTTATTAATTAAACTATATTCATAACAGAAAATATTAATATACCTACTAGCATTAATAAATTTATATTAGATATTGTTTAAGTATCTAAATATTTTATTAATTGAGATTTTTAGGAGATAATGTCGTTTTATTTATGATTAACTGTGGTTTAAGCCTAAGAAAAAGGGTTAGAGAAGTGTATGAAGGAAGGGTTTGATGAGAAAAATGGAGACGTGTATATAAGAAATGTATATGGAGGAATGTATATAAGGGAACATGAATTGGGTTTAAAGAGAACAAGTCTGAGTAATGTGGAGGAAATAAGTGTGCATGCGGTACAGAGGGAGATAAAGAACATGAAAGAGGGAGGAGCAGTCGGACCGAATAGAAATCCAGTAGATGTATGGGAATGTCTGACTAAGAATGGGATGAATGCGTGGTAAACGGGATAAATAGAATATGGCAAGCAGAGGAGAGAGTGCCAGAAGATGGAAAAAAGGGGAAATTGCTCCAGTATAGAAGAGAGGTAGCAGAATGGAAGTTGATAGTTATATGGGAGTAACGCTAATGGATGGTTTATATAGGCTGTGTGCGAGGGTTTTGAAAAGGAGATTGGAAGATGAAGTTAACGGATAATTGAATTCTATATTATATATAGAGAGGCTTCGTAAGAGGTAAAGGGACGGCTGACAATTTTGTTACCCTGAATTACGTGATAAATGAAGAGGTATCGAAAAGAAGGAAGATGTATCTGCTATTTGTAGATGTGAAAGCAGCATTTGAGAGGATAGTGGGAGAGAAATTGTGGGAGAGAATAAAGAAGGTATGGATTTCTAGAGGGATGACGAGAATGATAAAGGGAATCTATGAGGGCCAAGGTTAGGGCAAGAGTGAATAGGAAGGTATCGGAATGCTTTGAGACACACAGAGGAGAAGACAAAGATGCCCATTAATTGCTTGTCTGTTCGATGTTTACTTATCGCATTTAGAGGAGGTTCTAATGAAGGGACAAGCAGGGGGGATGAAGGTGGGAAGGTTCAAGGTGTAGTCTCTTTCCAATGCCGACCATATTGTTTGTATGGTGAGTAGAAGGGAAGTGATGAATGAAATGATAGCTAAGGCGAAGTGATATTTGGATAGAAGGCGATTGTAAATGAATGTGGAAAAAACTAAAGTAATGGTGTGTCAGAAATGTGGAAGGGAATGTAGAATCGATAAATGTAGTACAAGGGGGACAAAGAATAGACAGATTGAATAAGTATAAATATTTGGGGTTTACTATGATTCAAAATGGAAATTGTAAAGAGCATATTAAAAAGATAACGAAGAAGGCAAAGGGAACTGTAGAAAAAATTAGGTTGATATAGGAAAGAAGGTTTGGGGAATCCATGAAAATGAGAAATATGATAATGGAAGTGTGTGTTAATAGTATTATAATTTATCGTTAATAGTATTATGGGGGGTTGAAAAAAGAGAAATGATAGAGAGGGTGCATATTGGATGTTTGAAAAGGATGCTAGGATTATATAGAAATACATATAATGAAATAGTACTTCAGGAATTAGGAAAATATAAAATCCTGGATAAACGGAGTGAAAGGGATGGTAAAAATGGAACGATAAAGGGACTAGGGTGATTAGGGAAGTATATGTGGAAGGAATGATGTATGCAGAAGGGGATAAATGTGTGAATGAACGGATTAAGTGCAGAATAAATGTGAATACATGAATTAGATGGTCTACGTATAGATGGTTTGAGAAGATGATGGGAGATGCGGAAGTTGTGAACGAGGTTATAGAAAGGATGAGGGGTGTGGAAAGACAGGTGAGGGATGGTAGGTTAAGGGGCAGTAGATATAACAGTAAATATATAAGATCAGGGAAGAGGAGGGGGTGGCTAAATTTTTATCATCAGGTTTAAGTATGGAGGATAAAAGATTGATAGCAATGCTCAGTTGTGGAAATGGGGAAGGCGGAAATAAGTATTGTTGAATGAGGAAGAGAGAATGTGTAGGGTACGCGACAGAGAAGATGTATGCAACAAAGAAGAGGAAAAATATAGTCACTGGATGAAAGAATGTGAAGGTATAGAGTGGGGTGATAGGGAAAAGGACTTAGGGAAAAATTGGAGGGTTAGTTGGGAAATTAAGGAAAGGAAATAACAGTAATGAACAGAATTAATAGGGAGATAAATAAAAAGACACGAGGGAAAGCAGAATGGGGAAGAGGAAAGGAGGGGATTGTGGAAAGACAGGTATATAGAGTACTTAAAGGATAAAGTCTTCCTTTCCTCCATGAGGTAGAAATAGTATAAAAAAGAAAAATTATGGATAAAATATAGGAAACTTTGATTCGTGTTCTTATTATGTATTTGATTTTATTTTTTATTGTCGCTGATTTTGTATGTTATGCCAATAAAAGTCTTTTGAATTGAATTGAATTGAACGCATGAGTAGCAAGTAACTGGATATTGTCCATACATTTTTAAAAAAAATATATTACTTGTAATACACCATAAAATGTTTAGGAGATATGCATTAGGATATATCCTTTGATCATTTCAATAACTACGTATTAATAAGTAATCATGTACACTTACCAGTGTGTCTTCTATTTCTTCGATCACTGGTTGGAAGCAAAAAAACTATACACAATAAACAAATTATGCTCTTGAAGGAAGTTTTAGTATTTGAAATATCTAGTTTTCTATAAACCCGGACCCACACTCAGTACTATCTTTGAAACTCTATAATTAGGCTAAATCAATAATATATACTGATGGACTGATACTAGTTTTGGGCACAATATTGAAAAGTCAAACTACACGAGCCACAAAATGGTTTACGCATAAGGCACTAGCAACAGCTGTTTAAAAAATAGAGATCATGTTGTTATCAACTAGAAAATTAGGCAGATCAAACGTGTTAGATCTTGGTGGTCAAAACATTCAGCTCAAGAAACATATGAAATATCTTATTTTGAAGTGCATCAGTTTGGCGGAAACAGGTTAGAAATGATGTATCCGAAATTAGAGCAATTGATGCAATAATCATAAAGATCATTTACAATATCTGCAGGCTTAGCAAAAGCTAATCAAAAGGTACTTTTTACTGCAATCTAGTCGGCAGACTTTTATGGAACACCTACGTTGGCTTCAGTGTAGGTGTTGGTGCAGTGGTATAATAAGTGCAAATGCAATTATTATACCACTGGATTTGTTGCCTGGTGTGAGGTATAAGGTTTATAAAGCTATTAAGTCAAGCCGCATACACGCATTAGAGGTGCACCTATCTTGCATTGGAAACTTTGCAAGATAGGTGGAACCAGGTAGGATGTTTATTTTTTCATACATACTTCCGAAAGATCGGAAAAGCTCATCTTGTCTTTACTATGGAGCTTTGCAAAACAATGCAGAGGAACATGGCATGCTCATATAAAAGATGGTCAGAACAAAAGCAAATTTTAAATGCTTTGTTAAGAATTACGAGCTTGGTTAGTCCCTCGAATGTAGTTCACCACAAACTTGAGCGAAAGCACCAATTAGCGAAAGTCAATGTGTTGCATAGACAACCTGGCTGGCCTTGTGAGTACTTGACTATGTAAAAACAATATATGAAGCCATTATAAAGATCAGTCTATTCTCCAGATGTAACGCACAAACGGTTTCAGGAACTGATAGAGGCGCCAAGGAAAAGGTTTAAGGGAAATGGGAACTTCCTATGGTTGAGGTGAGTCTTCCAGTGTTTTTCATGCACTTGATGCACATAAGTCGCATGAAACTTGCGTAAATGCATTCCTAAACCTGCTATAAAGAAGAGTCATATACAATTTTCAAAAGATACTTGATCTCCTTCAATCTATATCCATCAATGGTATTTACTAACCGTTAAATTATCCAGATATTTGGCTAATTTGATTTCTAGTGTTGTTTCTGCAATTTTTTTATATCTTTGCTTAGCTCCTTTAGTTTTCTCTTCCATTTCGCGTTCCGGCTGGAGCTCCATGGGTCGAAATTGCAACAAAGAATATGTTCTTCTCGTTCCATCCGCCCTGGGGCTTATAGATGCTAATCGATCCTCAACTGAAGTTTTGGATGATTGAGCAGAGATTGGTATACTAGCATCTCTACCGATTGTTTGCATCACAATTGCATACTCTTTCATCTTTACCGCTTGCGGTTGGAAAAATTTTAAATGTCTCATATTTATTGTAAATTGTTAATTATTGCTTTTATAGAAAATATTTATGATACTTTGTGTGAATTATTTGATTACGTGTCAAATTAAGTCATTTGCTTTATTATCAAAGCTTCTTGATTTCTACTAAATTCTAGTTTTTTAGCACGTTCACATCATCTGGAAAATGAAAATGAATATGGAAAATGCTTGCACTTCATCAAATGCAGGAGTAATAGGAATATGGAACTATAGAAATATGGTAGATCTCATACATGTGTTACAGGAAGCAACTTGCAGAACATATGAGTAATGGGAAACTAAATTATTCCAAAGAATTAGATGCACAGAGCGGTGTTTCGCAAGGTTCCGTTATCGGACCAACGCTTTGTTTCACTTAGTCGCAAGTTTAGAAAACTACATAAGACAAATTTCTTCAACAACACGTCTAGTATCAGTCAAGGAAATATGCGATGATGACACATATTTACTTATCATAAGCAACCTTGACACAGCTCAGACGGAAGTTTTTTAGGTCTAAAAGGCAATGAGTGTTTGGTCAGAACAAAACGGTCTATAGATCAACAACGAAAAACAAAGATTCTCTTTAAATTGGTTGGCTCGCAATAAGGCAATTTATTTGACACAGATTGCATAAATATGACAATGTTCACAATGTTAGTGGGAATTGTTATTGACTTTGATATGAGATGCTGCAATCAGGTACACAATCTCTCAAATCTTTTAACAAAAATTGCTTATGCAATAAATATTGCCTCCTGTCACATAATGTTTTATGGAATTTTAACTTGGGGACTAGAATAGAAAAATTAGAATACAATGGAATAATTTATTTTTGCTTGTAAATGCACTGTCAAATATGAAATACGATTCTTCGCACAAAATACAATATAATATAATCTAGTCACACCTACCCATTGATGAAATATAATATAATATAATATAACATATAATATAGATACTAAATTTCTAAAACCCAGTCTTGATCTGTAAATGAATTAAATAATGTACTGATTAATCAATGTTTTCATTCACTTCAAAAGCACCAACATTATAATACGCTTCATTGAGAACATGGCCTTTGAGCCTTACTTAAATTCTGGTGGGACTGCATTTCCACCAGATTCTGCATTTATTGTTGTTACCATACCATCTCCTTAAATAGGAAGACGTTGTTAGACGTCTGAAAGAAGTTATAATATTACTGGCTTGCTTAGTGTTATATTCATAAACATTTTCTTGCCTGATAAGTGAGAATCGCTTGCTGTAGATATCAGCTAGTGTTTTAAGTACGTATAAGCTTGATGATGTTAGGATTTGCAGCTGTTTAAAGATAGGCCTGCATGTTTCGGTGTTCAAATTTCTACTATAACACCTTTTTCTGTACAATTAAAACTTTTTTCAAATGTGGGGAGTGACCCTATATCTCAATACCATTTAGAATTAAGGATTTGCATAATGCATGATATGCTGCACTTTCAGCTGAAATACATACAGCCTTTCTTACTCTTCTTATAGTGTAGCTTGTAGATGTAATTTTTGCTACAACGCAAGATGTATGATAATTTCAGGTTAGTCTGGCATCCATATCTACTCCAAGTAGCTCCAGTGTTGGGATCGCTATGTCTTTCCTATCCACTGTAAAGTTTATACGGGTAGCTTTCTCTTCGTTTAGTGGTTCAATTTATACCATTCCGATGCTGATTTTATTTCCTCCTCCATGAATCTATCTCTGCCCAATAAGGTGTCATGTTTCACACTTGTAGTAGTAACATCCGCATACATTAGAATGTGTTATTTGATATATGTTGGAAGATCATTAACAAATATTATAATAAAATTCTGGCCCCACTAACGATCCATGTGGAATTTCACATAGCACTTCCCTGTAGAAACTTAGAACCCCACTCGCTTCTATACAACTGTTTTCTATTGGTCAGATTAAATTTCATTAAATTATAGACGTTCCCTCTTCAACCGTAGTGCTGAATATTCTCCAAAAACACGTCATGCAACATAATTTGAAAAGCTTTAGTTAAGTCGCACATGGTTGATGCACACTTTTCATGGTTTTCTAAGGCCGAATAAATAAAGTCACATACACTATGCAGTATGTGAATTGTACTTCTTCTTTGATGTAAAATTATATTGATGCTCGGTGAAATACTGGTTCTTATTAAAGTATTCAAGAATTCTCTTGAGAATAAGTTATTCAAAGATTTTATAAAAATTGGTAAAATGAATGAATATTGGGCGATAGTTGTGACAATCTTGTTTATCTCCTTTTTTGTGCATTGGTATTATTTTTGCCATTTTTAGTGGACCAGGAAATATTCCTTCGGTGATGCATTTGTTTATGATGTTCGCTAAATGTGGTGCTATTATATGTACTACCATTTTAACTACCTTATCACATATTCAATATATATCAACCGTTGTTTTATTATTAAACGACTTATTGCTAGACAGATGTCATTTGATATGACTGGTTCCATATATACGAAGTTATCACGAGTCGGAATTCGTTTGACCGTGTTTATACTATATACAGCGTGAACGCTATTCGCAAGTGAGATTCGATATTACTAAAGTAAGTGTTCAGATCCTCAGTGGAAGGTATTGATTTTTTTATTGCGTCCTGTTTCTTGGTCCACTATGTTCTATGTTATTTTACTTTTCAATTTTCGTGATGTTATGTTATCTTCTTTGTTTTTCCGCTACTTGATGTATTATAGAGTTACATGTTTGTATGCTAGTATATTACTAGTATTATCAAAACCATATTGGTCTTGTAATCTGAGTCTCGTACGCAAATTCTTTCATCTGTTCTAATTCCGATGTTGTTTTGATTCTACTATTTTTATTACTTAGTTTTCTTTCTCGGAAATTATCATTCAAAGTTGCTCTTGAAAAGGTCGAGAAACCGAGTTTAAATTTGTTTCTAGATAGATTTTTCTAGAGTTCTCATTGCAGAGGGAACATTTGAACCTCTCAGAATTGGTGTGAGTACATTGTCTCATAAATTTGTCCTCTTATTCAATATCGATTTCTATATCGATTACTTGAGGTGTATGATAATTTATTCGAAAATTCAATACCTGATTTTCACTATAATTGTGAAAATTAACAAATATATTGTCCACGCATATTTGGGAAGGTTTATGGAACCAGGTTGGGCTATGAATAGTATGGCGAAATCCAAATCTGGTCAAAGAAATTATTTGATTTCTACTATTTTTGTTGCTTTGAGTAAATCAATATTAAGGTCTCCACAGACAATTATCCATATGTTTAATACGAGGTTGTTCATTAATGTAGATAGTAGATCCTCTAATATGTTCAGAAACAACTCAATATTCCCTCCCAGATATCTATATAGGCTTATAACAACTATATTCACTTCCTCGAAATCTGTTCCACCAGTGACTTCGAATTGCTTTTCAATAGATTTCTTCATAATGTAGTGTGACACAGTAGCTTTCAACTTTTCCCGGCAAATCAAATTTTAAAAATTCAAATTTCTCGCCAACCGGAAATGATCTGTCATTCGTCATATTGGATATCAAACGCAAATTTGTGCCACAAATGCTAGCTGTCAATGCACTGTCAAATTACGAAATTTTGATTTTTCCGAAATATTTTGTACGAATATTTCAGAACTTTGAAAGGATTACAAATTAACTCTCGCCAACTTTTTTAAATGGCTTCAAAGATGGAATCATATGAAATGATTTACGACACCGACGATGACTTTACGCGAAGATACTAATTACGAATTCGTCACACTTTAAAGAGTAAATTCTCTCTAAAACGTCGTGTACATTTGTCCTGCTACGTAGCCATTCACATCTATGTCGATCTCTTAGTGTAATGCCCAGCATACAGTTCTCCATGCTTCTCTGTGTGGTGCGGTGCTGTTGCATAGTTTTGCTTTTTCATATTCATGGCTCACAACCGTACGTTAAAACTGGAAGAACAGATTGGTTGAAGACTCATATGAAGAGGCTCACTACCAAGATTTCATATGACTTAAATATCTTCTTGTGCCTTGCAAAATATATCCAAGCAAGTCTCGCTCTTCTATTTATTTCCCTGATGAATTTCCCATCCATAGTAATTTCTTGTCCTAGGTACACATATGAATCAACATACTTTAGTCTTCAGAGATTTCTGGGCGAAAACACGGTGAAACACGGCGAAGATTTGGTTTGTGTCTTCTTCCATTTTCACTAATCGATTCTTCTTGTTTGCTATCCAAATCATAGAAAACCATCAGTACATCGGTCAATTCCGGCGAGCCAAGAGCAATAGGCATAATATATAAATGGTCTTCTTGTTGTGCTTTTTTACAGATTTTACTGAAGCCATCAATTGCAAAGATTGGAACTTTTACTATCATAACCGTCTCCTAACGGTACAATGACGCTTTTAAGCGACAATAGTAGACTCAAAAGACTGAGACACTGCAGTCAAGCTGAATTGAAGTAGAATGCCTGGTGAGACTGCGAAACGGCGAAATAAGATCTTGTCGTATGATAGTAACATTTTTCAATTTTACAATAAAATTACGTTTTATTGTAAAATTGAATAATGAGATTTATTCGGTGCGAACACATTAAAGCTATTGTGATATAGCTAAATTATGCACTGAAGGAGAATTAAATTCTAC
>WYDF02302808.1:0-15480 GCA_009867245.2 Adranes taylori
TAGTGTTTCGTTGCTGAGCTTTGACTCATTTGCTTGAGCTGATTTGCATTTTGTTTGGATAAATCCATTCATCAGATGGACCATCGACGATTTTTAGTACTTTAGTACCCGATTACTTTCGATTATAAATATCAAATTTGATATCAGGAATTACAACTATTCAGAATGTCGCCTACACTTTAAAACAAAACTCTTTATTGGATAGGCAACACATGGCTTCGAAGGGCAATTATGTCTTCCTGTTAGATTACAAAAGGATGTACATATAGAACAGGCCATGACGTTAGTACTTGAGGAAGCAAAATTCCAAAATGGAGAAGAACATGAAACATAATCAGGGCTTCTGCACCCAACATACAGTTTTCAAACAATGCGGATGGACAAGGTATTAATCAGATTTATACGTCCAATAATGTGTCTAATAAACCTAGCCAGATATCCCAACATTTTAAAACATCAACGTTTAAAAATGCTGTTTCGCAACCTACAACTTCAGAGAATTTTGGATTTAATGCACGAGTCAAGCACTAGTCTCCAACATTATTTGAAACCACTTCAGAACGTCCATAAACCGAACTGAAATTTAAATCCAACTTATAAGCCTACTCCAATGGATATTTCAGAAAGAAATTTTATTTCAAACTCTACTTTTAAATTTGTCTATAAGCCAACCCGAATGGAAACATCTACAAGAAATTTTACTCATATAAATAAATCTAATTTCCTGCATATCAGCAAATTATGAAAAATCTGCCGAACGGTGAGTTACACCATCAGGAAATTTAACAGGAATTTATTCCATCTAATGAACAATTTGAGCCGCTCGTGAGTAAAATTGTTACGAAAATTCTGAAAATGATCTTGAAAGTCGTTCTGAGCAACAATTTTCTGATGTACAATATTCAGCAGGATAATTTAAAGAAGATAATTTTTAATTTAGCTAAATAAGCGTTAATTTTTTTAGATTCTGAATCTCGACAACCGAATACAATTATAAAATACAATACGATCGTGAAAATATAATACCAATGCGAATTATTTGTCTCGAATACAAATAAACGCAGTAACCAATGAACAAGAGGATATTTTGTCAACTCCTAACAATATAGATCCACAGGAAGACCATGACAGAGAATTAAATACACCAACTCTAGAAACTTCAGATGCCACACAAAATGTATTATCTCCAAATCCACCAAAATTAGATCATATACCTATAAACGTACCTGAATTAACAAATCCAGCCCAACCAATAGGTGGCCTACAAGACAGTAATCATTCAAAAATAAATGTGGAACCCAAATGGTGTATCAAAATTTGATTTATTCCGCTAGAAAAGCAGCGAAACCAAAAGTGCTGTTCATAATCGCAAGACAAATACCTCGCGCAAATTTCTCGGACCAAAGTAGACAGGAAATTAGTGATTTCTGAAAAATTAGATAGATACTTAATAAAAATATTATTTTAATTTCGAAACGAACAAATTATATAAAGATTTTTCCGCTATATACACAGAAATTTTTAGTAATAATGCTCCTCAAATAATAATTAGTTATCCAAAGCATAGAATACCTCTTGTATATGCAGAGGAAGGACATACAAGAGGTAATTCATAATTATCATATAGGGCAAATGAATCACAGAGGTATAATAGAAATATTTAAACAAAATATCAAAATAACTATTATTTCGCACACATGAAAGAAACAGTTACAGAATTGCAAACGTGCGAAGTACTATAGAAGCCCTCTAGAAATATCACTTATGTTAACTCCTACTCATACAAAACCCTTCCAAGCCTAACATGTTGATACATTTATAATCGAAAATCAAAACTTCCTTATCATTATAGATTCTTTCTCAAAACTTGGTCAAGCTATTCCAATCAATAGTAAAAACCCAATTGAAACTGCAAGCGCTTGTATTTTGTATCTTAGTTTTTATGGTACTCCTGATCAAATCATTTCAGATAATGGTTCCAAATTCTTTGCAGAAATCGTGAAGCATTTCAAGATGTTCCACAAAATTATTGTCCATTTAACTACACTAAAGAATTCTAACTCGAATAGTCCAATTGAAAGATTACATTCAACCGTATTCGAACACATCAGAATCCTAAGAAAATAACATCCTAATGAACCAATAGTTCACCTCATGAATTATGCTGTAATGGCTTACAATCACTCCAATCATTCTTCTACAAATTATATACCTTTAGAAGCTTAGGTCATTTTCTAATAGAGATCCGTTTAATTTAAATGATCAACAAAAATTTTTGCAGGAAAGTCTAGTGGCTCATAGAAGCTAAATGAAATAAATCTATGAAAGTATTGAAAATCATAAATTAAATATTATTGATACAAGATATCCCCAAGATGATAGGCAACTTTCCAAAATCAATCAAATGTTTATTCAGAAATAAATGTAATCCTAAATTTGAAGGCCCTTACGAACTTGCAGATATTAATAAAAAGAATATAGCTTCTGTCAGAAAAAAAAAACAAAAGAATTTGAAAGCGTCAGCTTTGTACTGATTAAGATTACAGTCTTCATCGAGGTGTCGTTATTGGAAAAATGGACAAGTTATGCGAATTTTGCCAAGCATTAAAATTCAAGAATGAAACTCCAGGAATGTGTTGCGCAGGTGGAAAAGTGCAATTGTCGGAATTGTATTTACCACCCGCACCATTATCAACGTTAGTATCAAGTGTCACAAGCCAGTCGAAACATTACTTGGCATACATACGCAAGTACAATTCGTGTTTCCAAATGACATTCTTCGGTGCATCAGAAATCATAAGTGATAATTACATGCCAACGTTCAAAGTCCAAGGGCAAATTTATCATCGTGCTGGATCACTTCTACCACTACCAGATTATGATCACAAATTTCTCTAAATTTATTTCATGGGAACCACTGATGAACAAGTTGATCAACGTTGTCGATTCAACACCAACACTAAACGAGAAATTGTTGCTACATTACAAAATTTATTCGATCAACAAAATGAATTATTTCGATTGTTCAGGACTGCCCTCGAGCGAATGCCAGCTGATGATTACATTATTGCCATTAGAACTGACAAAACACCAGCCAGCCAACATGAAAGACAATACAACGCACAAACAATTGATGAAGTGGCGACCGTTATAGTTATGGCGAAGAATTTAACTTGCGTCATATAGTTCTTCATCGCAGAGATGGTAATGTACAGCGAGTCTCCGAAACTCATCGCTCATACGATGCATTGCAATATCCAAGTTTATTCGGGCAAGGAGAAGATGGATATCATTTCAACATCAAAATGAGAAATCCACAAACAAATGAGGAGACCAATAAAAAAGTTAGTACCATGAATTACTATTCATACCATTTTTTAAATATATAATTTTTCTTTTATTATTTGTACACTTGCATATTTCAGTTTATTAAAAGAAAAACTTTAATATAAAATTTTTTATCGGAATTTTTAAGTAGCAATCGCAGGAAAGCGCGACGGGTAAGCTAGTTAGTATATAACGTAAAGATTCGACATAATAAACCCATACAAAAAAAATACATCGTGTTCATTTATGTATACGATAATATTGTACCGAGGTAATTTGTTCTCATTCCTATTTAGCTGTAGGTTAAATATTGAGCATTTGATACCCACAAATTATGTAAATGCTTCAAGATATTTAGATGCATTAAAATTTTTAGCAGTATAAATAAGTTATAAACCAACGGATCGTCATTAGGCGAACTCACTAGAGATCCGTTTTATGATCAAAAGTTAGAAATAATATTAGTTATTGATTGCTTAGCAATTAAATCTTAAATAAATCTTTTTACCTAGAAAATTAGGAACAGAGCAAAGTCCGTCGACCGATGTCACCGACGAGTGTTGTGTGCAGACCGACGCACTAATCAGGGTTAGAAGCAATCAGTAATGTATAACCCGTGTCTAGACGGTCAAGTTAGAAGGTGCGCTAGAATGAATAAAAACGGCATATAACGTGCTTGAGAGGAAACTAAGATTAGGTATCTGCGGCCCAAGGCTCTGACCGTTAGTTCAGTGCAAATATAATTATGAATTAATTCTGAGTAAAATAAAAATTAAATAAAGTAGGTACTGTGGAATGAAGAATAGTTTGAATGTATTTATATTCAACAGTAATACAGAAGAGATATCTTTTGTGACATAGATAGACTCGACAACCTCGCGCGCGAGAATCTGTCACAATTTATATTATTTCTTCAGAAAATATAAAACATACAGTGCTTAATTTATTCCGATTATAAAATCATAGCTCTAGATCATCGATTAACTTTTTTTAGCTACAATTTATTTGACTACTTTAAGTTCATATCTATCAAATCCTAATGTGTTTTATTAATATTAATTTGGAAACTATTTTCGGGCGTATGGATCGACCATAAACTTTATGGATTGCAGACGGTTCGAATCCTAATACTAACTAGGTCGATTAAAATAAGCCAACATTGTGGACATAAATAATATTGTGACAGTTGTGTGCTTATTCCTCCAACCACACTAACCAATCGGTGGATATAGGTGGTAAGTAAGTACAACATCCAGACAACTAGCTCGTTTCTGGCAGTGAAATATTCAGTTTCGATTCGGCATATATCCTATTGGAGTGGTTGGTCTGATTCGGAATATCGAGGATAGATAAATCATAACGAACGCAAACTGTATCGACATTTCGAAGTGCACTTGCACTGATTGCAGAACGGTAAGATATATTAATAACAATAGTATCTAAACCGGGAGAAATTGAAAAATTTATATATCTAATAATATTTTTAATATAAATATAAAATTTAAGAGAAACAAATTTTTGATAGAGATTTATTGTTGTAGTTTTCTTGAAAAATATTGTTTTGGATGATTTTCGGGTAACAATAAAAGAGATGGTAATACTACAAATAAACGTAAAAACGTCACCGAAAATACACTTAATGTTGGATAAACGCAAAGGTATGAGAGTGTTGGTTTACACACTCATTAGAAACCCAGAGAATCCATTTCCTTTTTTTTTACTTTTTGTTTTTAAATGGAGAAATCAAATATCTATATCTATCATTATCTTCATATACACTGTGCGTAGTTTTTAATAAGGACAGTATTGGAATCTTCTAAAGCTAAAAAAAATAGATAAATATTTTAACAGGAAAAAGATATATGTAAAGAAATCAACTTATCTAATTGATTCTTATTGTTTTGATAGTAAAACCTATACATGAGTAATGTAATATGAAAGCAATAAACCTCTCTATAATAGTTTGCTTGTGTTAGGAATTATTTTTTATTGTGAGGTCAATCTTTATTTGCTAGGAATTTTTAAATAATTTTGCAAAAAATTTAACTATGTAAACTATACGCCCTACATCTAAAAATATATCAATAATAAATAATATAGTACAATACATGAGAACATTTTCCACTGTCCTAACTTGGACTTGCACCCGTCTCTAGTTCTTATTCCTCTCTCGTCTTGGAACTTCTTTTCTCTCGATGAGTCTGATGGCTTGGTGCGTCTTTGTAATATTTTCCAAACACTCATGACTCTTATAGATGAAACATCCTCCAGTCATGACTCTTATGGTGATCCATGCGCCGGTTAGTGTTGATCCATGAGTCCCGACGTGATGTCAAATTGACTTCTTGAATATCTAGTTCAGTGCATCGTCCCTAGTTTCTATCAACTGTAGTTCTTCATCTATGACTTCTTGGGATTCTTTCTGCTTGTTGTCGGCTTGATGAAGAGAAGTGTTGATTAACTGAATCTAGAAGCTGTTGATGACAGGAATGTTGCCTTATTGCTGTGGACGAATGGTCGATGTATGTGTTTCGATTTAGTGTCAAACTTTTTTCTCTATGATTCCTATGCTGTGAATCATGACTTGTTCTCTATCTCCGCTGCAGATGATTGACACGACTTTCGGTAGGCTGGTGCAGAACTATTGCAGTGGTATTAATTGTGATCACTTTCTTACAGGTAGTTAATGTGGAGGTATATGGTTTTGTTCGGCATCACGCCTGCTGCGGAATTCTGTAAATCTAATTTATACCTATTCTTGGGATTGCCTCTAGGCTACATAGTTAGTTGGTCGTTGCGATGATCCAATACTCGTGCAGTTGTGCGTGCTTAGGCTGAATAGGCATCGTATTGTGTTGGAGGCTGCAGCTTGATAAATATGCAGGCTCCAGGGACAAACTTGTTCAATGTGTTAAACATATAGCCGCACCTTCAATCAGCTTTGATACTCACTGAGTTCTGGTAGTGATACTATGATTCGGCTTATGTTTATTACGCGCGATCCTTGTTTTACCAATGGCATTACCTTCATTCGACGCATAATGCAATATACTATATGGGAGCGAAATTTCAGTGTTCTAATATTGAATCTGAATTTCTCAATAAAATAATCATTTCGAGCTCCTCCCAAAATTATAATACGCACCCGCCACTGATAACAACATTTATTCAATTGCGAAAGCGGTTTATATCTCTCATACAACGTACAATCATTTTTCCTGTAACTTTTGCATATTATGTATGTCTTATATGTATATAATATGTTTCTATTTCGTCAGTTCTCCATAAAATTGGTTGCAAGGAAGTATGTTCTGGATTTATCTGCCCATAATTTCTTTACTTTACATGATGTATAAAACCTTCTTAAGATGTTACGAGCAATAGAATTCGCATAGAGAAGGAAATAAACTGTCACGAATTATGCAAAATATTGCCTTTTCAGAAGGTTAATATGTACGCAAGGTGATTCGCAAGCTGGTCGTGTTCGTAAAGCCTAATTGAGCTCTAACACCCCCGATGGGGTCACTGGAAAACGCGGTTTTAAAAATAGTTTCTTCATATAAGATCGGAGTACAGGCTAGGTGGAAGTGGAAATGACCTAAGCTGAGATTAGTTTTGGTTTTAGTTTGATTTTAGGTGATAAGAAAACACGATTATAATGGAATAGATTTTTTTTTAGTTTTTAAGTTGCATCTTATTCAAAAACTGTTAAACACAAAAACTTACAACTAGAAAAGAATATTTATTAAAAAAATAGAAACAAAATTATATTAGAAAAGTTCTTTGAAATTTATTTTGCCTCTTCTTAGGGTTTCCGTGACGTGTAGCATCATTTTAATTTCAGTGGGTTCTACAAGGCCAATATCTTCAAGTTCTGGATATATATATAGGCGTTTTCTACCTTTTGAGATTTTCTTTTAGCTCCAAAATACTTTCTGCTTCTGTTGTTGCTTCAGTATCATCTACTTTAGGAAGTATATTAAAAAAAACTTTACAGTTGATTGGTATAATGCTACTTGCTTCAAACCCGGATAAAATATTTTTTTCCATATTTGCACCTATATTCTCCAAACTCTGCCTTAGGAGACTCGAAAAAACATCTCTTCTTAGAACGCCCTTATTTTTTCCTTTCGAACCTCTTAGGACATGTTTCCATTCAATGTTAATGGGTCGCAAAATACTAACATCAAGTGGTTGAGTCATGTGCGTGCTGTTAGGCGGCAACAAAAGAAAACATATATTGTTCTCTTCACATCATCTAATCACTTCTAAAGAAATGTGATTGGCTAAACTGTCTCCTACTAAAACTCTAGGGCCAGGAGGCAAAGAATGGAAGTAGGGAAGTGTGGGTTGTTTAAACCAGTCTTCAAATGTATTGGCGTCAAACAGCCAGACCGGCTTATAATATATCTACCATTAGTAGGACCACCATCTATCTAGGTGGACCACAGGTTATCTGCTTAGTAGACAATATACGGCGGTAGCATTTGATCTGAAGCAGAACGGGCAAACCTAACGCATGCCTTTGAACTATCAATTATTTTTCCGCTTTTTTATAGTGCCTTTGTACAACCACTTTAAAGCGGTCAGAGTTGTCAGTAAAGTTGGGTTCGGCGTAATTGACTATAGCAGCTGGTTGTGCATTTTCTAGAACCCGATGCAAATTATCAAAGTATGTGTTAATGGTCTTATGGTCAACTTTTGCTCGCCTTTGTTTAATTGATTGCGCTAGTTATGTCGCTTTAAAAATTTTGCAGGCAACCTTCCCGAGGTAGGTTATTTTTATACTGTTGCAGTTGTACACCTTTTCTGTTTAAATAGCTTGCAACTAAATCTTGAATATTTGGGGGTTCAAATGGAAATCCCCAATCTGAAGCTGTACACATTCCTCGAACAAGGACATTTTCATCACTCTCTAACAACGCTGTACTGCGTCCGGGTTTTACTGTAAGTTATTGACTTTTCTGTACAATGGTATATATGGTATGTTATATTCTTTACTCAATTCCATTAAATTGACCATTGATATGTTGCTCCAGTAGCAGCTAAAGCTACTTTAGTATCACTGCAATATGGTCTGCTTCCCACCCCTTTCCTTTGTATATGCGCACCATTTTTAAATTAGCCCCAGTGATGAACGTCAAAAATCAAATCTGCGCCAATGACTTTAAAACTTAAAAAACTACAAAGTGAGGTTATAATCGTGTTTTATGTTCAGAGAAGAATTTGAACAAAAAAATAGCGAGTTTATATTAATCATCACAACCTGCAATCAGCAAAAAGTATGAAGACAATAAAAACAGCCTATTTATTTACCTTACCCTGTCAGAATTCTCCAGTCATAATTAAACACACAAAATAAACATATTCGGTCTGGCTGCATCACTGATAGTGCCCTCTATCATAGTGAAGATGAATTAATACATTTAAAGAATATGGTCAGTAGCGGCACCTGTTTTTGTGACAGATTGCATAGATTTTCAAGTGACCCCGGTATTTTCAAGTAACCCCGTAAGACAGTAACTTAACAGTTACCTTTACTACATTTTTTAAAGTTACGCGATCTATTCATGAGATCATTGAACTTTCATTTATTAAATTTTTGCATCTAAATTGTATTTTATCCTAAATTTTAATATTTCTTAAACAAATAAGTTCCACTTAAGTTTGTACTCACTAAATAAAATTTGGAAAATCTGAATAAGTCTCGTTAAATAAAACATGTATCAATTTCAGTTTTGGACCTCCCTTGTGATTATTTTCAGCATTTTATTAGAACTACAATAATTGCATTTATCAAGCGTATTGCATAACATTTTCTTTGTATCATACAAACTGTCAAAACAGGAAAACTGAAATGTTTATTTTATAATATCATATATTATATTTCAAAACTACAACTCGATAAACTTTTATTTTCAACTGCAAATGGATATAATATATTCTAGCGATATATATTTGTAGGTCCTTGTTTTCAACCGTATAATCTACTTTATTGCTTTTGAAAATGTTACGTACAGGATTTTATTGCACTTATCAAAGTATGAAAGTAATATCACTCTAAAATATTAACATAATCCTTGTATGCATTTGAAATTATATTAAAGGCACGAAAGTCTTAGTCCATACTCTTCTTTTTACACAACTCAGCCAGTAAAATACTGGGCTTATTTGTTTACTGTAATTTTAAAAATTTTGCAATATTGTAAATCAAACATACATTAATAACTATATTGTAAATTCTATACGTATTAATATTGTAACGCAAACTCATTTTTATTAATTTTATTGTACGTACTTTATGTACTTTGAATACTCATAAGTCATGATGCCTAAGTACTAGGAAATGTTTTATTTTTTTAAGCATTATTTTTAATCAAAATTAGTTTTATAAACTAAAATTCTTTAAACTTATTAATAGATGTCTTGTTAATCTGATTTCATCATTAGTATGTAAACTAAAACGTTTCAAATGTAAATAATTATTTACGCGTTGTAGTTGTTTCAGCGTTCTAGTTGTTTACCCGAGATATATTATTTCATATATTATGATGACCCAATTTAACTCAGTGCTATAAATCAATTTGTATTGAAGAAATAAATTATTAAATTATATTTTTGATCCCTTTTGATATTGGATGGTTTAATTCAGTAAAGTGAAACTTATATTTGTAGTAAAACCTCACCGAGCTAAATTTTCACAAATTTACCGTGAAAAATATTGTGGAGACGCCGGTTATAAAGTTAATGTATAGTCTAGTTACACATTGAAACAATCTGAACGCAAAGTACTAATGTTCTATAATCTTGTATATTGTTTTGTAAAGAGTCTATTTTAACACTACCGTCAACGAATGACAAACCTTTGGACGTCTTGGTACACCGCCGTTAGAACCTCAGTACGAAGTTTGTTTTCATTCATTCTACCTGATCTTTAAGCCTGCAGAATTATAATTATTAGCAGACAATGTCGACATAGCTTGCTATTTTTTTATTTGGTATTGTGGTTATATATAAGTAAAAACCACTTCGTTCTGCTTCATTATAAACCATTGGACAAAAACGTAACAATATCAAGAAAGTATTGTATGCTCTTTTGAAAACATCTGGAATCAATCATATAGTTATATCCTTTTAATTCCTTATTAAAAAAAAAGGTATGCTGTGATATTGTAATATGGAGATTTGTCCACGTTCCTAGTTAGATTGATGTAAAAGGATTGAGCCTTAAGTGCTCACAAATATGGTAAATACGTTAAAATAGTTAGACCTTACTATAGATCTATTTTATAATCAAAGTACAAAAATAAATATTAGTTATTGATTATACCCTATGCTAATTAATCACATCTTAAACAAATCAATTGTACAAAGAATCATGACTAAAAGTATGTATAACGATATGTGAAAGGGAACCTGAGATGTATAAAAACGGTTCACCAACAGCAGTAAGGGATAGTAATATTGGGCGTCAGCCAAGCGTTATAATGTAGGACTAATAATACGGAATAAAATAATATTAGAATAATACTTAAATAAAAAATAAAGTCATGTTTATTTAAAGAGTGATAATAAACTTATTAAGTATTTTATTATGAATTAACTTGAGCATAATTTTGTTGAATAGAGTAAAGTAGAGTTTAATTTGTAACGAGTTAGTTCATCAAGGTAAAGCTAAATAAAGCATATAAATAAATAAATAAGATAATGGTGCGTTACTCGAAAGTAATAAATATATAGCTAGTGTGCAGCGGCAAAATCTATAACTATCTAGTTTTATATTTCTTTGATGTAACTGAACAAATCATAAAATCACTTTTATTCAAGTGTTGATTTATTTTATTAATTGCAAAGCGTTGAAAATTTTATTTTACGTATGGGAATGAATGAGCATGTCATTAGATTGAAGGTGAACAATTTTGACGCCCAATACAATTTAATTAAGTTTAATAACTGTTTCATTTCTACTGCCTGAATTATTAAGGCTTATGACTATCGTTAAAGATTGACGTTACCAGTAATTACTCAGCCACGAAAGGCACAATTAAATCTAAACGGCACATCCAACTGAACGATGGTCCGGCCTAGTGTTTTATTCTATATTAAGTGGTGCTAACTGGAGGATTTCGATTAGATCGTTTCGCATCAATTATTCGATTAATAACTTTGCTAGAACTAGCTAAACTAAAGTGCTATCTTATATAATAACAACGGAGTTCAGGTACCTACAATTGTAAGCAGGGGATTGCTATGCTAACCCATATAAAAAGGTCCCCTCTCACACATGTCGCGACGGAGAGAACAACAATCCACCCTAAAAAATACGTGACAACATGAGAACAATATTTATTATTTTCGGTGTCAAAAGTTTAGTATTATAAAAAATATTTTGGCAGTAATATTTAATCCAAATAAACTTTAATTATTATTGCATCTTATTATTTATTGATTAAAAAATTTTTGAAGATTAATATTGATTGATAAGTAATCAAGCCCGTAATTTCGATTCGTACAAAAAATATACTCCTATATTAACCAACATTTGTATTAAGTTCATTATGGAAAGAATTGAACAGTTTATTTTTTCGAATCTCCATTTTGGTCGGATCCATTTTGATCCTTTGTAGTCGAATTGAATAATTAGTTGTTAGTTGATCATCAGCGCTGTTCAGCATGAAAGGTGTTCGACATCAACCATGTCAGCATCAATTGCATTTGGAATTAATTACATGGATTTAGTTTATCCGTTACATGGAAGTTTGTGTTGACGAACTGCCGAAACGCTCGTTCCAGTTTCTTTATTGGCGTTTGTCATTATTTTTGATTTGTGTTATTTTGAAGATAACATATACAAATCCTGAACAATATTTGCGTTGCTAATAGGGGTGTAATAATGAAAATGATTTAATTTAACGGTAATTTATCTGATTAAATGTTTTTGTTTTGTGCAAATTTTGATTATTCAATTTATTGTTTAGCTCATTGTTTTGGTTCTCTGGTTTCTGAAATTGCTTCTGTATCACGGCGAACTAAATCCAATAGAATTAATTTGGTCGCAAGTGAAGGGACATATTGTGAGGAATAATGTCACATTTAAACCTAAATATATAGAACGCCTGATAAAAGAGGCATACTCCCCGATGACTGCCGAGAACTGGAAAAACTGTATCAACCATGCTCTTATGGTAGAAAGAGACATGTGGAAAGCTGGTGAGATGCAAGATGACCTGGAGCCTTTCATCATCGGAATCCTCTTTAGACTTGGGAAGCACAGCAATAAGTTCTATAGTCATCTTTTCATAGACAATTTATATAGCGGAGTGAACAATCTGAACACTCTTAATTTAGGGTCGTATTTTAGTACTCAATAATAATTTATTGTGAGAACATTGTAATATTGGCACTTCAATATGTAATAAAGATCTCATTTCATACAAAAACAAAAAGTCACAATTGGAAAAAGATTAATTGATAGATTTAAAGGTAGGTGAAATTGATTGAAACAAAGAAGACAAATTGATAATTTCAAAAAGAGAATATAAAAGATATTCAAGTTTTTGAAAAGCTGAAATAGAAAATATAAAAGATATTCAAGTCTCAAAGAGAATAAAAGATAGGCATGTTTTGAAAAGTTTAACAGATGAAAGACATTCATGTTTTTTTTTGAAGGGTTAAAAATATTAAAACATTTAAAAGTTTCATTAGATGAAAGTTTAAAACAGAGGCAAAAAAATATTTTCAAGTTTTAGTAAAGAATGATTAAAAGAAAGTAAAATAAGTTCAAATTGCAAGGAATACTAATTAAAACAGAGTAAAATATTTTCAAGTTTAAAATGAAATATGACGATATTTTTTTTATTGTTACGAAAACAATTTTATATAGAGGCTTTGTGAAATAAATGAAAATTCAGGGCTATATAATTGGCAAAAGTTAGATTAAAATTTGTATTAAATACTAATGATATAATAAAGTTGAAATGAAAAAGGGGAGAAGCTCATCCTCTTTTTCTATAAAATATTCTACAAAGATAAATGAAAGATGTAATTATGTTAGGAAGTCAATCAAATGAACATAGATACATATTAGCGAAAATTATTGATGAATTAGAAAATTGACTGTTTTTCACAAAAACCAGCAAATTAAAACTTTAAAAGGAACATTAAAGTAACACAGTTACACTAGTTAAAAAATATTTGTTGATTATAACAAAATTTTATAGAGGCTGACACCATAGTCATAAAGTTTGATATTATTTGAAGATGTTAGAATTTCATATGAACTATACTGTCATATGGAGATTAGCTACAACTCCAACAAATGTTGACGCTGCAGTATTCGCGTATTACAGAGGTTACAATTGAAACTACAAGAATAATTAAAGAAAGACAAAAAAGAATGACAAAAATGATACAAGAATGACAAAAATGATAGAAGAATTATAAAAGAAATTTCGTCGTTTCGAATAAAACATCGAAGATATTAACGTTGAAAACAACAACAATTAGCGGTCATGAAACAAAACAGGCGAATGAAAACGAACAATCACTGATAAGACCATATTAATAAATATCTTTAAGCAATCACCTAAAACAGTTGTAAAAAGTTTTGTACTATCAAATACAAAAATATTTATAAAGTTGCCTAAAAAATTGTTTCAAAATAAAAATATTTCTGAAATATCAATAGATATTGTATATACCTCTCATAAATATCAAATTAAGATGTTAAAAAGGAATTTAAATTAAACTGACAATTCGTCAGGCAAATCAAAATGTAGTTTCAACATTCAAATAATAATATATTTTTGTTATGAAAAATCATTGAATGTTGCAATAAGAGTTATCAACAGAACATAATTACCTTCATTCAGAAAGAATAATATGAATTGTATAAGCAAAAGCTATATATATGAAGTATTCATTGTATAAGGACTTACAAAAGTAAAATTCATTTAAACTCTAATTTAACTGATTGTAAAGCTATATGGATCAAGTATCCATTATATAGTGATTAACAAATATGATTCAAAAACTTATGTATAGTATAAATTCAAAATCAAATTATCTACAATTTTGTATCAAGCAAGTGACAAATGACGGGGATGTAAGTTGGTCCGTGAGGGGGAAAATGTAGCGTAACGTAAAATAGAGACTAGAAATTAAACGAATATAGCAGTAACCCGTGTAGTTTTCAATGGAATGTAAAAAACAAAGAAATTTAAATATAGCTAGTAACCTTCCAACGTAAAAAATTACTAAATAAAGATCTAATACCATTAGGAAGATTTAAACTAGATGAAAATAATATTCCGATTCAGGTGATTGGAAAGTCTAACCTAATTCACTAGTAGAAAATACATAGAGGGGAAAATCGGGGTTTTTGATTTACCGATTTTACAGATTTTTAAGTAAAACTCAATAATTCAATTTTGTGTGACACGCTTCTAAACGAAATGTCTTCGACAAATATTGACACCAGAAAGAAAGTAAGCGATATATATTTATTATAAACTTTAAGAAGTGTGCTATGGGGTTGATTAAATAAGATGATTGACTTATAACTACTTTAATAATTCAAGAACCATCTTCTATTATAATGTAATTTATCCATAATCACTTTATAATAATTTAGCAATTATTAAACTTAGAAGGGCATCATGTTAATCAAATTATAATCGTTTTTATTGCCCTTCAACTAATTGAAGTTTAATTATGTTCTTTAAGTAAACCAAATTCTTATTTTTAATTAAATCTAACTTCGTTTAAAATTGTTTTTACTTATTTATTCCCCGAGTACCAGGTCTTAAATTATTTAATTAATTCAACGCTCCTTCTGATCAACCCCTAGTCTCCACCTGAGAGCGGTGTGACATTATATTCAGTACATCAATGTTTAACAACAAAAAGTTCCTAATTTGATAATAGAAATTGAAAGGGGAGTACCTAATCGATCTATAAATATCAAAATCAACGTCAACACAAATATCCACTTACGCGGAAAATTGAATGGGGTGTTCTACCATTTAAAAAATTTTTAACAATTCCTTTTCTCTCAAACATCTTACTTCCAAAAGAAGGCAAATAATGAACCAGTTTATATTGGAAATATGGTTAGATAGCACAACGATTGGGGAAGTGTAGACTTAAAAGAGG